>MU190040.1:0-36291 GCA_016904865.1 Pissodes strobi
GCCTTTTTTTGGAACAGGTTGCACTCGAGCGACTTTCCAAGAGGATGGGTAAATCCCTTTTCTGTAAGAAAGAGAAAAAAGCCTGGAAAAAACAGGTGTTAGTTCGTTGGCGCAGTTCTTTAGCACGATGGCAGATATTCCGTCCGGTCCTGATGCCTTTTGCGTATCTAGTTCTTTAAGGATTTTGCGAATATCACGATGAGAAAACTTGACTTCTGCCATGGTGGTGTTGATGTTCGGTATAGTGGGGAGAGTCTTGCTTTGGGGCACGTCTAAGGTAGAGTGCGATGAAAACATTTTGGCGAGCATGTTTGCTTTTTCCTTGGCTGTAGTCGCCGTGATGCCACGTTCGTCCGTCAAAGGTGGGAGAGACGTTTTTGTAAAGTTGTTACGTACTGCCTTTGCTACCGACCAGAAATTCCTGGAGCCACTGGGGCATTGCAAAAGTTTATTCCTGATCCTTTGATTGTGTTTGTCCTTAGTTTCGTCGATCACACGCTTGCAATCGTTTCTCGCTTCGATAAAATAATTGCGATTTTCAGCGGTCTGATTTTGCTGCCAGTACTTATAGGCTTGCTGTTTCTATCTGGTTCTATTCTCTCTTCTTCTTTGGTATTTACCACGTCTTCTTCGAAGGCAGCCTCTTTCTCTTCACGAATAACCTTCTCTTCTTCGGAAAATGCATGCTCAGGATCTTGATCAGAATCTGTAAATAAAAAATGCATTTTGCTTGGTCAAAAATATTTCATATTTAATTTGTACCTGCAACTTACCATTATGCAAACGGAGATCCTCTGTCTCTGAGTCCGATACGGTGTAATCTGTATCACGAATGGAATCATCGCTGTCTTCAAAATAAGGACAACCGCCACTAAAACGAAATTATTTGCTTAATAATCGATTGTCCTAACAACATACAGAAAAGGACACAATAAGGCGAGTTTAGTATAAAAGTCTTAAAATTGCATTGTTCTAACGGCTAATATAATTGGAAGAAATGTAAAGTTATAATCACATAATCCAAAATAAAATTAAATAAACTAGCTTCTAAATGTAGTCAATATACTATTAAATAATATACACATTACTTACGGGTCAAGTTTACGTATTTCAATCAAAATTTCGCAAAATTGCACTAGACAAACACGCCGCGTTTATTGCTACTAATTGCAGACGAAACTGAAACAGCAAAAATTATATTGCTCTAACAGTACAAAATTCTCTCCTCTCATTGGTTGGGCTATTAGAACATTATAATACTACACGGTTTTTAAATATGACTAATAGAACAATTTAATACTGGTTTATTTGTTTGTATTTTAAATTCTTTGGGTTATTCTATGCACACAGAACAGACATTTTTTATACTATTTTTCTACCATAAAAACCGATTTCGCGCCAAAAGTGCTGTTAGAACCCACGAAATGCTCAGAAAATATGGGTGAAACAGGAGGATGTTTATAATTTGCCTTAAATGTTTACAAGCTATTTTCCAAGTTTAAGTTCAAGCTTAGGACAGGGCGATTATTAAATAGCATTTTAAATAGTTTAGTAGTTCACACATGTCCCCTCCCTGATGATGTTGGACCCGAACGTTTCCTAAGATCCTACGCTTTAATAAGAAAGAGAAAAACCTCGATCGAACAGACATGACTTTCGCAAGTTGAGGTTCATAACTGTTTGTGTTTGTTGCTCGCATTGTTTATAATTTGCGCTATGTGTTTACATAATATTTTCCAAGTTTAAGTTCAAGCTTAGCACAGGGCGGCTATTAATTAGCATTATTTGATAAATTTTAGTTTGGGTTCACACATGCCCCCTCCCTGATGACGTTGGACCCCAACGTTTTGTAACATCCTACGCTTTGATAAGAAAGAGAAAAACCTCAATCGAGAAGACAAGATCTTCGCAAGTACGCCAATCGGGCATCAGTTTAATAAAAATATATGCAGGCCAAAGCCCAACATAACAATGGTCACAATCCCCGCTCCAAATTAATGAACATGTCTGATTAATAAATCCAGTAAGGACTGAACTTGATATAATAGGTTTAGACGGACGGTTTTAAACATACACAAGAATCTTACAAATGCGTAATAAATACGGGTGAAACAGGAGGAGGGTATCTGCTATAATAACAGGTAAAACACTTGACAGGTGCGAAACAAACAAGCTGAACATAGACAAAAACCTGACAAATTCAATGCATATTCTGATAATACACAAACAATAAACAGGATTCTGTAGATATATCCAATAAAATATTGTTAAATGGTGAACAATTTGATGTTAGAGGTAAAATACGTAATGCATTTACCCATTATTCTGCGCATAGATTCGCAAAATAATCCACATGTTCACATATATGTTGGCTTCTCCGGCATTGTATTAAATTCAATGGATGAATGCTATCCTTAGTTAATTCTATTGAATGTAAGCCTTGGAACAGAAACATCCCCAAATGAACGAAAAAAAGGAAAAACATATTTTGAAAAAGGCCGCAAAGCTGATAAAGCAATTATATTGCCAGGTACTTGTGCACTGAGGTAAAATCAGGTGGACCCGGAAGGTGAGAGAGAAAGTCTGTCGAACTGATTGCTTGCATGAGTATTTACATAATTACATTTTCTGACCTTTGCAAGTTAAGGTGCATAATCGTTCGCGTTGCTTATAATTTCTTTTGAATGTTTTTCATGGTGATTATTAATTAGCAGCAGTTTAAATATTTTAGTAGTTCACACATGCCCCCTTCCTGTTAACGTTGGACCCCAATATTTCCTAAGGTCCTACGCTTTAATAAGAAAGAGAAAAACCTCAATCGAGAAAAGATATCGCAATTTACTATTACTTTACAGCACATTGTCATACTTGTTAACAGAAAAGGTCAGGTGGATTTACTACACCGATTGTGAAAAATCTTCTAATATTACAATACTGGAGAGTTGGAAAAATATTTTGTATTTAATACTAATTTTATTATTTTTTTTTAAATTGCATCTCTATAATTGGGAATATATAGTGAGGGTGAAAGGATATCTTCAGGAATCTACAGGGTATCTATTTAGGGTCCTTATTGTTTTTATTATTTATGAATAGTCTTATTCACACGGTCACTAAGTCCTCTTGTTTACTATTTGCAAAAGATTTATCGCAAAATTAGACACTGCAGTAAAACCAGGTGGAGCGGGACGGTGATAGACAAAGTCTGTCGAATTGATAGTATACCTGAATATTGCATAACTAAATTTACTGGCTTTCGCAAGTTGAAGTTCAAAAACGTTTGTGTTCGTTGCTGGCCCTGTCTGTAATTTGCCGTAGGTGTTTACATGATATTTTCCAAGTTTAAGTTCAAGCTTAGCATTTGAAGTATTTTGGAAGTTCACACATACCCCCTCCATGATGACGTTGGACCCAACGTTTTCTAAGATCCTTCGCTTTGATAAGAAAGAGGAAAACCTCAATCGAGAAGACATGATCTTCGCAAGTTGAAGTTCATAATCGTTTGTGTTCGTTGCTCGCCTTGTTTTAATTTGCCTTAGGTGTTTACAAAATATTTTCCAAAGTTTAGGTTCAAGCTTAGGACAGGGTGATTATTAATTAATATTTTAAATATTTTAGTAGTTCACACATTCCCCCTCCCTGATGACGTTGGACCCCAACGTGTCCTAAGATCCTACGCGCAATCGAAAAAGAGATATCGCATTTTACAATATCCAACTATAGCTTCACAACACAGATTATCATCAGTGGTCTTGCTACGCTCTGGATCTAATCTGACTCTTTGTAATTCCCTCTTTTAGCTTTCCTTGCAATTTATTTCTTAGTATTGGTGTGACGGGTCTTTTTACTCTGCATCACACGTAAAAACTAGCTGAAGAGAGTACTTTGGGTGGTTCTATGAGCCAAGTTTAATATTCTGCAGGGCCCAATCCAAAATACCCGGGCCCAATCCAAAATACCCGGCCCCGATACTATCAAGTATTTATAGCTCATAAAAATCCCTTTGCAAATCAGATGTTATATCTGGTGCCATCAAGTACATTTTTCATTTAAATTTATCAAATCAACGAAAGCACCGAGGACATTATCGTTTGTATTTTTGGCCATCGCCTTATATTCCTCTTAAGTCCTCCCAAAATGTTATATGATTTGGGAAAAACCAGCTGTATTAGGCCGATAGATATTTTAAAAACATGCACCATATAATATCGAACCATTTATTCTGGAAAAGGGTCAGCCCAACCCTACTGTCTATCCTCAGGTGCGAGAGAATCGGATCGGCCCTAAAACATAGGTTACGGTAAAACGACAGTTTAGGCATGATAACTATCATATATTTTATTTTTTGCACGAGTTTTTGCGCCAAAGAAATCTTTTGGACTTTTTATCGAAACAGATTTGAAAAGGCCAAAGAACGCGGGGCGGTATGGAAAAAACGGGATCGACGAGACGAATTTTATTTGCAAAATATTCGTGCCTAATTCCACATGATTGGTCACAGTCAAACGCTTTTCAGTTAAGGTAGAGAGATGAAATAATTTAAAAACGTGAAATTAGATAAAGAGTAAATTACCTTACAACAGTGCACCGCGGCAATTTATATTCATAGTCTTTTGATAGGTAGAAAATATCTTTACAGCCTCTTTTTAGTGTGTAAGTTTGTAATTCTTCTAACTAAGACAATTGTTTGATTGAAAATTCAATATCAAGCTTATAAATATTAATAATTTTAACAAATTAATATATTTTTTTTGATATAAAGTAAATTAGCTAGGGCTTTTACACATATTATCCCTTTCAGCCATTATGTGTGCAAATGGTACACCCATTTGAAATTACCGATATCGTTTCGAGTAACTTATGGATATATTTAATATAACAAAACAACCATTACGCAAGGAAATATCCCCAATTACCCATTTACATGCGAGGCCCCTAAGCTAGGTCGTGATTTATCTAGGTCTCTTTCGGTGCAATCTCCATTCTAAATAGCCTTTGAAGCATTATAATGCAAGAGATTGCAAACAAGGACCGCATATGCGTTCACATATTCCTTCCTCGGGCTAGGCTCTTTTGAAGGACGAAATAGTGTACAGAGCCAAGACAAGGATAATCTACGCGCTGTTAATTAATTCACATCCGTAATCTGTCTAAAAGTTGCTTTATAAAATATAATTAAAGGAGGATAAGGCAACAAAGAATATAATAATTTGCCACTGGATAAAATTTTATTAAGCGAGGTCTAGAAATAATAACACTTACTTAATAAGGCTGGAAAATGCGCATGGCAGTTCCTTTAAAGGCAAATGAAACAGACATTTTCCATTATAAGAAACTATAAAACATTTTACGTAATTAGAACAACACTCGGCAACAAGACGAGAATAAGGGCCTAAGGAACGCAGAATAACTTTCATTAAATATGGGTATTATACTAATTTAGCAGCACCATGTCTGAGTCTGGGTATACGTTCCTTTTAGCCGCTTTTACTCATCTGAGTGTCTGTAGTCTACAGTTATATTTTCTAAAATTAATTCAACATTATTATTTAATATAGAAACTGAAACTACTGCTCACCTGGTGGAATGAAATAATCTCGATAGCTGATCCAGTTGTCTCTATAAATCCTCTGTATTAGGTTTCATTCCTGAAAAACAAACAAATATCTATATCAATGCATAGTTTTTACTTAGTAAATGAATTTATGACTTAGGCATGAAATCTTTTGCACGTAGGCCAAAAGTGTACCCATTGGGCGCACATTCACGAACCAATTCAGCCCAGTAACCAACACATCACAACTTTCTAAGCTAGATCTTTCTTATATGCGCCTGGTTCAGCACGACCTCTAAGCCTAGCCAACGCTAAACAGACGGCAAGAATATGAGTGGACGAATCTTCATTCTCCAAGCACCACCTGCATCTAGATCTTATACGATCCGCAGCAGTTGTTGCATGCGTGGCATACCCTGTCACAAGCATCATTTCCCTTCTCTAACGAGGCGCTGAGGCACCCAAGAGTAGCCCAGTCTGCCTCAGTCCTGGAATACAGTCCACCGTAAATCCTTAGGATTCCCGGGATAACCGAGTGTCTCGGAACTTAAACACCCCTTTATAGAATATAATAGAATAGAATAGAAAAATATTTATTAAGCAATAAAAAAAATACAGTAGTATATTCCCATTACACAAAAGGCAACATTAGCCTGCGCGTTCTTACATGCTACCTTCCTAACACTAAAGTATACCTTCTCCTACATAACAACATCATTCCTGGGTAATATGCTCTATAACATGTTTCTTAAATTTGGTTTTAAAGGTTAGTAGAGAGGCGCTAGTAAAAAGATCATATGTTTCTAAATTATTTAGCATTTCTATAGCCCTGAAGGCAAATGAGTCCCTACACTTTGATGTGTGGTGAAGCGGAATATCAAATCTAGTCACATCTCTAAGACTCAAAGTATATAAGTCCTGCCTAAGTACAAAGTATTGATACTAATAACATGGTTTATGCTAATTATAAACAAGAACTGCAAAGTGCAGCATGGCTCTATCTTTATACTTTAAAATTTCATTTTCTCTGTACACTGGCGTTATATGATCAAACTTTCCAATGCAGTAGGCAAATCTAATGCAAGGCGTTTTGAGCAAGTTGTATCCTTTCTTGATACCCCACTGTTAGACAATTATAATACACAACATTGCAATAATCCATGTGCGGAAATATAAGTGATTTAACCAATGTTAGCTTCAGATGCTCAGGCAATAAAAATTTAAATTCATAGAGGCTCCTCAATTTATAGTAAACCAGAGCAAGCTTCCTATTGACATGAGCCTGAAAGTTCAAGAATTTGTTAAAAAGAACACCAAGATTCTTTGCTGACTCAGCAGCAGGCAACAAGCACCCATGAATATTTAGTGTTACAAAATTAAATTTTTCAAATTTGTTGTGCATTGCATTAGTGCCAATGATAATATAGTTGCTTTTTTTGGCATTCAAAATAAGTCCGTTCTTAGTAGACCACTCTGAAATAGTGATAAGATCCTCGTTCACCTCCTGCATCGCCCTACATGAATCCTCAGGTGAAAATCCACGCAAAAGCTGTACATCGTCTGCATACAGATGCATGGAGCAGAACCGGACCACCTTACAAATGTCAGAAGTATACAAATTAAATAGAAGTGGTCCCAAGGTACTTCCCTGTGGGACCCCATGGTACATTACTGCGGGCTCCGATCTGCTTCCATCCAGTTCCACCATCTGCACACGCTCCGACAAATAATTAGCAAACCAATCACAGACCCGCCCAGAAAAACCATAGTAGCCCAACTTCGAAATGAGAAGTCTATGATTAATAAGGTCGAATGCCATGCTGTAGTCAAGTAGCACCAAGCATGACACCCTAGCCTCATCTATATGCTCTGCGATACCATTAGTGACCTTGGTTAGTGCGGTGGCAGTACTGTGGCTCCTTCGGAAACCAGATTGAACGGCTGGCAAGATCGTTTTATCCGAAATGTATTTGTTCACCATACTACACACCAAATACTCCAACATTTTAGTAAGAATTGGTAATAGGGATATAGGTCTTAGATCAGTATATGATTCAGCCTTCAATGACTTTGCTATAGGCTTTACAATGGACGTTTTCCAAACGTTAGGAACCTCAGCACTTTGCAAACTTGCATTAAACGTGTTAGTGACCACAGATACAACATGATACATGCTAAGAAGTAGCATGTCATAACTCATCTGGTCAGTACCAAAAGCCTTTGATTTCAAGTGTGTGAATGCAGCCACAACATCTTGTTCAGAGATCACATCGAACTCGAAACGTTCATTTCCCAATCCATCCATAGTATTGTATTTAAAAAAATCAAGTTGCCCCTCTTCAATGGGAATAGCAGACTGACTAACGGTACTGAAATGATTGCTAATCTCCTGGACATCTCTCAGATGCGAAGGAATTTCGTTTCTTGGTTTGCAATGAATGTTCCATTTATCAATGCTGGACCAAAATTTATTAGGATTATTCCTCACTTTATTTATTTCAAAGGGCATATATGCTTTTTTTTCACTTCTTATAGCAAATGAGAGATAATTTTTAAGATCTAAATAGTAATCTCTGTGAACATCATTTTTAGTTTTTTTATACTTATTGAATGCTTTTTTCTTTAGCTTTATTATTTCTTTAATTGTGTTAGTTATATATGGCTTGTACTCTTTTCTTTGTATTATTGTTTTCAAGGGTGCATGCCTCAGTCAGCTGTCCATTGAAAATAGACACACTCTCCTCAAGGGAATTCCCTTGCACCACCCTACTTTCTAAATCTAACCGTGGCATATCTATGTCAAACAGCTGCCTATCAAAGTAGCGAAAATCCCTATAAGTTATGGTATTTACATGGGTACTAGGTGCTGCAATTTGAGTCTTACAATGAACTAACCTATGGTCTGTCAGATTCAGCATTTCCATAGTACCTGACATAGTAACATTAACATATTTTTCTACACATAATATATCAATCAAACTGCATGAGTGTCGGCTTACTCGAGTTGGATCTGTAATAACCTGTTTTAAACTAAAGATATTCAACAGTGTCTCAAGATAGTTACTTTCAACATTTTTAGTCTTTAAATTTATATTAAAGTCCCTCAAAAGTAGGGTATGATTATAACAAGGCGATAGTTCAGACAAAGTGGTTTCGATACAGTCAAGATTCCTATATTTAACAAGTCGAGGCCTATACACTATTCCTAATAATATTGATTTACTTCTGTACATGCATTTAATCCACAATTGCTCCACAAGGCACCCCTCTTTTTGCACAATATTCAACTTTGTGCACATTAATTTATCGGAAATGTAAATACATACACAACCACCTCTTGATACTCTGTCCCATTTAAGAAGAGAGTACCCAGGAATAGCTAGTAGGTTATCTGGATAGTCGGGCACCAGCCATGTTTCAGTGATTGCAAACACATGAAATTGTTCTTGTAGAATAAGCTCCCTGGTAGCTGACAATGATGGAATCAATGATCGAATGCATTATTGAGATTTGTTTTTACTGTTTGTTGTGAAACGTATGTCAGGATGTATTATTGTGCTGGTTTCATTGATAATCCGACTCTCCAGAACATTCACTTTTTTGACTGCAATGATACTGGTAATTGAGGTCTTGACTTAATAATTTTAGGAATATCATTATAATACCTGATTTTAAGGTCAGACTCGCCCTGAGTTTTCCTCTCTTCCAGCTCCTTCAGGATCCCATTTAAGTAGTTGCTCTGCGTTATATTGCGTCACATTGCGTTTAAGCTTTAGGTAAGACCTTGCAACCTCTCTTGACTCAAATACAACCTTGATGGGCCTAGTTCTGTTGTCTCCATACTTCCCCAGCCTGAAAATTGAGAACTCTCCTATAGGTTCATCTTTAATTTTTAGTAAAGCTTGCCCCACAACATCCATCTCCCTATCAACTCTAATTTCTCTGTTCTTCTCCTTTACTTCCGGAATACCAAAAATAAGTATGTTTTTGCTCCTCCTTTCCCTTTCTTGTAATTCACCAATGGGTTTCACACCCACCATTATTTTCTTTATTAGAATTACTAACAGCAATAGTAGCAATTTTGTCATTGAAAAACTCCTTTAAGTTCATAAGTTCTTTCATATCACTATCATTTTTCTTGATCTGTGATTGCTTGATTTTTTTTACATTTTTTTTATGTTTGGCCAAGATCATCAAGACGTCTTTGCATTCAGACACCAGCGCAGAATTAACTCTGCAATTCTAGAAAATGTAGATATTATTCCTTTGAAGGCTCTTAACAGGTTCTCATATCCTTTGACCTGGAGCACGTTGCCTAATCCCCAAGGGCAAAACCAGTCTCGTCCTAATGTTGATCTCCATACATACCCACTCCAGTGAATGTGTTTTGGAGCTGTCTGTGCACCAGACGATTCCATCAAGTCTCCGTCCTCATTAAGAGCTCTGGACATTCATCAGTCGCCCTCTTCCAGACATGAGACACATCACTCCTTCATCACTACATCGCCTTAGGTGACCGATACCTTTCAGTTTGTATATCTGATATGTTTCCAGCAAAATGGTTTTCAATTGATTGATAATATTTTAAAAGGCAACTTTTGATTACACACCCTTATTAGGCATGCTTCAACTCAACTCAGCCATTTCTTGCTCACAGATGGCGTAAGGTATTACATCATGCACCCATTACGATCCAAAGGGGATTTAGGGGAGCGATGATCATTCGTAGTGTTGCCAGAATTTATTTTTAGGAGTTGAAGTCACTATCAAGAATACTGAATGAAAGTGATTATTTTTCAAGAGTACTTAGGCTACTTTTCGTTTACCTTTAGTATGAAGGATAAAATAATACGGCACGACTCATGGATCGCTGTCAGGCTTGTGTAGTTTGGTTATTCCCCTAAAGAAACAAATTCTTTGTTGTGATTAAGCATTTTATGCTTTTACGTATATGTATTTTCATCAACATTCCACAATTATATTGATTCAAAATTATGTGGGTAAAAATAGCATCCTAATATTTCGGAGACAGATTCCTTGCCCAAAATTAGTGGTAAATGAGTTTATTTGATTTTTGAACAATTTTAAGGCATTTACAACAATTGCCTTATCCATGTCTTAATTGCATTGAATATAATTTTGAGCTACTCTTGTAATAGAATAGCCATTTTTGGGATCATCAATTATTGTCCTACAGGAAATGCCAGACTATGCGACAATTTTATCGAAATGAGTAGCTGTGCTAAGCGTGTTCGTAAAATCGCCGTTTCGTTTACCGAAAATATGAAATTAGCATATGTAATAAACCAGATTGTATCGCTGTATTAACCCTCGTTGTAAAATTAGTACGTCGCATTCGTACAATTGCAATATGGCACCGAATTTCGTAGTCGGTGGTGGTTTTCATGCAAATAGGGGCGCGCTGGTTAGCCCGAATTAGCGCATTGCGGTAGTTTTCCTACGGCCAGGAATACTATTGCTCAGCGTAATGGCCGTTCTGAAATCCCTGATAAGACATTTAAAGAATATAAATCAAGGGTTTTCACTTGCCTAGGTGCTTTTAACACGTTTTATTTCGCCGGAGAGGGGCATAAACTAGAATGGTCCGTTGTTCGACTTTAAAAGGCCGGCTAGATATTTTCAGTATTACACGGTGTGGATCGTACCACTCCAGATTACCGAATGTGATCCAAGTTCAACTCTTTCAGACAAAGGATATCACGAGTCTAGGAAACTTTATCTCACTTTAAATACAAGATTAATGCTGTCGATTACCCAATTGTTCGCAACCTTTCCAATAGGACTAATGCCCGCATGGACAGGGAAGAATGAAGATATTAAAAATTTTGATTGGCCTATATTAATGTATTTAAGGAAAATGCCAAACCGCCAAGTAAAACTTCCGCCAATGCCGCTCCCAAGCACAGATAAAAAAGGAGCAGGGCGAGAAGCCGCTCCTCAAAGAGCAACTAGGACTCCTTTGGTGGGGATGAGAGTTAACCTGAAGTATATTTATATTTATATTTCTATTTTCTATTTAATATTCGCTTTATTAAGGAACAAAGGCTGACGACTGGGGTTGCGAATACTGCAGTACTCGATAAGGAAGGAACACAATGTTTGTAGAGTACTATTGTATTTAAATCATATATATATATAATACATGCAAAATAAATAAAAGAAAGAATGTAAAATGTATTAAAATAATCTGTAGCATTTTATCGAAAATTATGCAAATAGATAAGTGTGTGTCATACTTTCCGCAGTTATGCAAATTACACAATATTTTAATATTAAAGGGAAATATGTTTCCTATGTCAATTTCTATTTAATATGCATATTTTTCAGGATAAACTTGTAATTGAAAATAATGCATTATACGACAAGGAGGCAAAACAAGTCTTCTAGAAAGCTCTCGTATTTTTAATCAAGGATCTAATACAGGTAAAATAAATTATATAAAGTATGCACAAAGCATCACATCTCTAGCATGTTTTAAAAGAACCAGCAAATAGATAAATGTGTGTCATACTTCCCTCAGTTATGCAAACTTCACAATAATTCAAGATTAAATGGAAACATGTGGTATATCATTTTCTATTTAATATTGATATTATTCACGATAAACCTTTAATTGTAAATAATGCATTATACGACAAGGAGGAAAAACAAGTCTTCTCGAGTGCTCTTGTATTTTAATCAAGGATCTAATACAGGAAAAATAAAATGTGAAATATAAATTATGTAAATATTCAGCATAAAGATGAATGTGTGTCATACTTCCCGCAGTGGAGCTAACTATATAATAGCTTGAGATTAAATGGAAACATGAATAAACTGTATGCTATTTTATATGTAATATTCGCTTTATTCATGCTTGTCCCTATATTCAAGGGTAGACAATGGAAAGATGTTAAAAAATTATCTCTCAATTAATAAAATATCAATTTAATAAAACATAATAGGGCCAGAGCAGCATGGCTTTTCCAGAGGTCGATCGCCTGAAAGTAATATATTTCTCTATACTGAGTACCTCCACGAACATCTGGACAATAGAATGCCATTTACACTGGCTTCAGCAAGCCATTTGTAAAATAAGTCATAACACGTTCTTGCTCGCCTTGCTGAGTTGGCAGCCTCCTAAAATGGATAGAGTCGTATATTAAAGATACAGAACAGTATGTGTCCTTTCAAAGCATGTTTGGGCCATTTTTATTCATTATATATAAACCAAATTAAATCTTGCTTTCATCATTGCAACTCCTTACTATATGCGGACGACTTAAAAATCTCAGTGACTGCCAAAGTAGTCAAGACGACTTGGACAGGCTGATCAAGTTTTGCGCCCAAAATAGTTTGTTCCTTAAATTTAGCAAATGCAATCAATTATATTTATTTACAATAAAGACGAATATATTTTTAATTACAAAGTAGGCAACACCACTCTTCCCAGAGTGAACCAAGTTGGTTCAAAATTAAGGTTTAATTTACATGTCGACATGATATTTGCTCACTCGTTCAGATTGCTTGGATACGTCTTGCGGTTTTTCAAATATTAAATCAATCAATGGTCTTTATTACGCGCTTGGCAGACTAAATTTTGTGGGTGTTATTTGGAATCCGAGATAGGCTGTGTGTGTAGACCGCTTGGACCACATACAAAACAGGTTTTTAAAATTTATCGCGTTTAAAGTTAATTATCAAAATCCTTTTGATAATATTGCCCTGTCTCGATAACATTTCCGTATTCCATCTCTGTCTCATAGACGAACAGCAGACATACTATTTTTGTCTAAAATAATTAACAATCATTTAAAAAATTCTGATGTTCCTGTCTTAATAGTTTTTAATGTGCCTCGGGTTCACCTTAAATTCAGTCATATATTGAATATTCTATTTAGGCGAACGAATTATTCGCAGAATTCTCCTTTATGTAGAATAGTGAGAAGTGCTAATAATTATAGTAATGTAATTGATTTGTTTTCTATGTGCAGTCAACATTAAGAACATTTTGAAAAACAATATCCCATAAATTTTGTTTGTGTAGTTACATGTTTATGCTTTACAATTAGTGCATAATTCCTAATAAATTCTTTATCTATTGTCTCTATTTACTAAATAAGTTTATATTTTTTATGACAATCGTTTATATAATTCAGTTAATACATTAGGTTTGTACTTGTTTGTATCCCTGATGATCACCAAATAAAAAAATTAATAAATAAATAAAAAAACTGCACTTAAAGGAAGGAAACAGTTTCTAGATCACTCCTATATTTTAATCATATATGTATTACATGAAAAAGAGATCTTATAAATGTAAGTATAATGCATCAAAGGTATCTGTGGCATTTTCCCGAAAATACTGGAAATACATAAATGTGTATCATACTTCCTTCAGTTATGCAAACTCACAATAGTTTGAGATTAAATAGAAACATGTGTAGGTCGTATGTCATAAGGTTAGAATATTATAAACTGACTTTGTAAATGCTACATTACTCGACATGAAGATAAATTAATTAAGTTTGTATACTTATAATCATAGAGTACTGTAGTAGCACTTTAGTCATAGATATAATACATGGAAAATAAGTGATATATGCATTGAGGGCGACCGTGGCATTTTCCCGAAAATCCTGCAAATAAATAGATGTGTGTCATACTTTCCTCAGTTATGTAAACTTAACAATAATTTCGGATTGAATAGAATCTTAATTGGATCGCATGACATTTTCAATTTAATATTCACCTTACTAAGGATAGAATACTCTCAAATCAAATTGCACATGCTGCATTACTTGATCCAGAAGGAAAAGGACTATATTTGTAAAATTTTCATTCCGGAGCACTTACTTAGGCACAGATGCAATACATGGAAAATAATTGATATAAAGTATGTACAATGCACCAATAGCAACCGTAGCATTTTCCCTAAAATTCTGCAAATATTAAAATGTGTCATGCTTCTTTTAGTCATGCAAACTACACAATACTTTGAGATTAAATGTAGGTAGTATGCTATTTTATTAAGCATAAGAAGACTATAAACTGTTATTGTGAACGCTACATTACTCAATACGAAGGAAATCCATTAAATTTGTAAAATTTTAATCATAGAGCACTCTTGTACTTACATGGAAAATACGTTGTATAAAGTATGTACAATGCATCAAAGGTAACCGTGGCATTTCCCAGAAAACACTGCCTATAGATAAATGTGTGTCATACTTCCCTACACAATAGCTTGGGATTGAATAAGAGAGAGCATGTATAGTTCTAAAGCCATTTTGCTTTTAATATTCACATTCGAAACATACAATATATTTTCAAATGAAGTTGTGAGTACCGCATTGTTCCATATGAATGGAAAGTGGATCAATTTGCAACATTTTCATTCTGAAGCACCCTAGGACTGCAATCATATATGTAATATATACAAAATCAATTACATAAAATACGTACAATCATGAAGTTTTTCTGAAAATCTTGCTAATAATTGAGTGTGTATCATACTTCTTTCAATTGTGTAAAATGTGCAATAATTTGGGAGTAAATGATATTTGTTTATGAATCAAATACACTTTAGGCTAACACATTATTCTGAAACAATACATTCAAACATACGTTTTATCGAAGCGGATAGGTCCATGAAATTGCCTCTTCGGCAAAGTACCAATTTATGTGCAAAGTGTGCAAAATCCAGAAAAATCTCAACAGGAGGTCTCCCTCGAGTCGAAAAGGTGTTTTGCCTTTTCCCTTTTCAATCCCTTAATGCCCTAAAGGGCCCGCTGAACCCTAATATTTATTGTTAAGGTGCGAGACGAAAAATTGGACCCAACTGTCTGATACTCGGGACAGCAAAGTTTTTCAATGTAATCCTACAGCAGTCACTTGGATCTGATTAAGATGAAAATTTGAAAATTAACATGTAAATCCGATTTTAACGGCGTGATAAGTGTTGCATTTTCATGCAAATCTAGTGCATTGAAATTGAAAAAATATGTAGTACTTTGTTTAAGGCTAGTACAGGATGGTTGAAACAACCTTCCAGTGGTTGCAACATCCTAAGGTCAAAGGTGCCTCTATTTAAATGGGAGAGCTCTAGCAATAAGGACTGTACTTTCTATGTTGCCTAATTAATATGAAATTGACAACAACGGCCTTTATATTACCTTACAAACTAGCTGTCAGTTCCAAACAGGACAACCCCATGGCTTTATTACAGGGCTATCGTAAAATGGTCACATTGTATTACCGATGAAAGGGTTTAGCCATAAATGCCAGCTTTCCAAGTGGTTAATAGGATATTAAATATCTGGATGGAGAATTTCGTTTCGTATCACGAAGTATGTGTTTGTTGAAACATAAATACAAGCTTTTAGGTTATTACCAGCAATTCGCTAACATTCGGGTATTAACATATTGCTGCATATTTATGAAAATTGTGCAGCCGTTTGCAGTTTAATTACTTTCTAGCATTTCTCTCCTTTCGACCGCTTTATACTATTATGTCGGATTAAAATGTTTGGACGATGAATCACGTTATTACAGTTTCGAAGCATTGTACTAAAATTATTCAATATCGGAGAGAAAAGCAAACGTAAACTGTAAAATTTAAGCCATGATTTCAATCCTGATAAGGGGTGGTGCTGTTTTTGATAATTTTAACATTTTAATGTTTTAATTATAGACGTAGTACAACATTTCAATAATAAGACTTCGTAAAACATTATATTATTTAAAATAAAGATGTCTGAAATATCAGGAACGTCATAATTTAATGCAAAATTACTCCATTGAGAAGTGAAATTTTTACTCTTGAATCATCAGTAGAGTCAAATTATTTTTGGTGATAGCAAATGGGAGTAAATGAATATCTTTCATCTAAGTATGATTTTTTCGAATCTTAGGTTTAATTTTTTCTTATAGCGCCAAATATCATAGTTAAGTAAAAATAAAAAATATAGAAAATTCCGCATTTTGATTATAATTCTTTTCCAAGTCAAATTTTTTCTTATGTAAAGCAATGTAAATTTTTTAATATGAGGAAGCCCAACTTATTGACCATTATGCATTTTTAAGTCTGTTATTTTAAATCTGTTATTAGTCCATTTATGTTTTTAATTTCCAGTTTTGAAAAGCGGTGCCAATTTTTGAATATAGGTATTTGAAATTAAACATAAATCAAAATTATTGAATTGCTTACATTTTTAAGCCTAATTTCCATTATTATGAAGTATATTGAACTGCGTCATTTTTTAAGTCCAAGTCAAATCTCCAATATTGTATAATATTGTAAGTGACAGTTAATATAAATAAAAAGTATTTAATTGAATCTATTTTTAAGTCTAATACTTGTGGGTCAAATTTTCAGTATTGTAGGATATGTCAGCTTTTAAGATAGATATAAGTAAGAGTTAATATAAATACAAATTATGGAACTTTAAGTTTAATGTTTGTAAGTCAAATTTCCAGAATTGCAGAATATTGTCTAATTTTGGATATATACAAGCGAAAGCTACTATAATTCAAAAACGTTGAATTGTTTATATTTTTAAGACTAATATTTTTACATTTTAAGTCTAATTTCCATTCTTATAGAGTAGCTTCAATTCCTGGTCAGAGGTAAAAATTATTGAAATGCTTCAATGCTTAAGTCTAATACTTGTAAGTCAAATTTTCAGTATTGTAGAATATTGTCAAATTTTAGTTAAATACAAGTGGGGGTTAACATAAATTAAAAGTATTGAACTTCCTCTATTTTTAAGTTTAATATTTATAAGTGAAATTTCCAATATTATAGAGTATTGTCAAAATTTGGATAAAACAAGTCAGAGTTAATGAAAATCAAAAGTATTGAATTTGCTTCTATTTTTAAGTCTCATATTTGTAAGTTAAATTTCCAGTGATGCAGAGTATTGTAAAATTTTGAATAACTACAAGTAAGAGTTAATAATATAAGTCAAAAATTGCCTCTATTTTTAAGACTAATACAAGTGAGAGTTAATAGGAATCAAAAATATTGAATTGCTCCTATTTTTATGACATATTTTTAAGTCAAATTTCTAGTTTTGAATAATGATATCAAATTTAGAATAAATAAAAATGAGAGTTAATATAAATCATAAGTGTTGATTTGCTTCTATTTTCATGTTCAATAATTTTAATTTTTTGATGGTTAACATCCATTCTTAAGGAGTAGTGTCAATTTTTGGGCAGAAGTAAAAATTATTGAAGTGCTTCTATATTTAAGTTTAATATTTGCAAGTAAAAATTTCAGTATTGTAGAATATTGTCAGATTTGGAATAAATACAAGTGAGGGATAATATAAATCGAAAGTGTTAATAGCCTCTATTTCAGGTCTAATATTTGCAAGTCAAATTTCCAGTATTGTATAATATAGTCAAATTTTGAATGAATACGAGTGAAAGTTAATACAAATTAACAGTGGTGAACCGCTGTTATATTTTTGTCTAATATTCAAAAAAATTGAATTGTCCTTATTTTTAAGTCTAATATTAATATGTGAAATTTCCAATATTATAGAATATTGTTAAATTTTGGATAAAAACAAGTGAGAGTTAATATAAATTAAAAGTATTGAATTGCTTCTCTTTTTAAGTCAAATATTGGTAAGTTATCTCCAGTATTAGAGAATATTGTCAGATTTTTGATAAAAACAAGTAAGAGTTAATAAAAATCAAAAGTATTGAATTTGCTTCTATTTTTATGTCTATAAGTCAAACTTTCAGCATTGCATAATATTGTGAAATTTCAGACAAATACAAGTGAGAGTTAACATAAATTAAAAGTATTAATTTGCTTCCATTTTAAGTCGAATGTTTGTAAGTCAAATTTACAGTATTGTAGAATATTGTCAAATTTTGGAAAAATACAAGTGAGAATTAATAAAAATCAAAAGAATCGAATTTTCTTATATTCTTAAGTCTAATATTTGTAAGTCAAACTTCTAGTATTGCAGTCAAATTTTAGATAAATTCAAGTGAAAGTTAATATAAATTAAAAGTGTTGAATTGCGTCTATTTTTAAGTCAAATATTTGTAAGGCATCTCCAGTATTATTGAATATTGTCAAATTTTTGATAAATACAAGTAAGAATTAATAAAAATCAAAAGTATTGGATTTGCTTCTACTTTTATGTCTATTATTTGTAAGTCAAACTTTCAGTATTGCAGAATATTGTCAAATTTCAGACAAATACAAGTGACTTAGCATAAAATAAATGTATTGAATTGTTTCCATTTTTAAGTCGAATGTTTGTAAGTCAAATTTACAGTAGAATGTTGCCAAATTTGGGATAAATACAAGTGAGAATTAATAAAAATCAAAATAATTGAATTTGCTTCTATTTTTAGGTCCAATATTTGTAAGTCAAACTTCCAGTACGGCAGAATATTGTCAAATTTTAGATAAATACAAGTGAGGGTTAATATAAATTATAAGTATTGAATTGCTTCCAATTTTAATTCGAATATTTGTAAGTCAAAAGTATTGTAGATATTGGCAAATTTAGGATAAATACAAGTGAGAGCTAATATAAATGAGAAGTATTGAATTGCTCATATTTTTAAGTCTAATATTTGTACGTCAAATTTCCAGTATTGCAGAATATTGTCAAATTTGGAATAAATACAAGTGAGAGTTCATATAAACCAAAAGTATTGAATTGCCTCTATTTTTAAGTCTTCAATTTGTAAGTCAAATTTCCAGTACTGTATAATATTGTTAAATTTTGGATAAATTCAAGTGAGAGCTAATATAAATCAAAAGAATTAAATTGTTCATTGTTTTAAGTCTAATATTTGTAAGTCAAATTTCCAGCATGGGAGAATATTTGCAAATTTGGGATAAATACAAGTGAGGGTTAATATAAATTAAAATGATTGAATTTAAGTCAAATGTTTGTAAGTCAAATTTCAAGTATTGTAAATATTGACAAATATGGGATAAATACAAGTGAGAGCTAATATAAATGAAAAGTATTGAATCGCTCATATTTTTAAATCTAATATTCTTAAGTCTAATATTTGTAAGTCAAATTTCCAGTATATTAGAATATTGTTAAATTCGTGATAAATACAAGTGAGAGTTCATATAAACCAAAAGTATTGAATTGTCTCTATTTTAAAACCTAATAAAATTTGTAGGTAAAATTTCCAGCACTGTATATTATTGTTAAATTTTAAATATATACAAGTGAGAGCTAATATAAATAAAAAATATTGAATTGCTCATATTTTTAAGTCTAATGTTTGTAAGTCAAACTTCCAACATTGCAGAATATTGTCAAATTTAAGATAAATAAAAGTGATGGTTAATATAAATTAAAAGTATTGAATTGCTTCCATTTTTAAGTCGAATGTTTGTAAGTCAAATTTCTAGTATTGTAAATATTGACAAATTTGGGGTAAATACAAGTGAGAGCTAATATAAATAAAAAGTATTGAATTGCTCATATTTTTAAATCTAATATTCTTAAGTCTAATATTTGTAAGTCAAATTTCCAGTATTGTAGAATATTGTTAAATTCGTGATAAATACAAGTGAGAGTTCATATAAGCTTAAGTATTGTATTGTCTCTATTTTAAAGCCTAATAAAATTTGTAGGTCAAATTTCCAGTACTGTATAATATTGTTAAATTTTAAATATATACAAGTGAGAGCTAATATAAATAAAAAAATATTGAATTGCTCATATTTTTAAGTCTAATATTTGTAAGTCAAACTTCCAACATTGCAGGATATTGTCAAATTTTAGATAAATAGAAGTGATGGTTAATATAAATTAAAAGTATTGCATTGCTTCCATTTTTAAGTCGAATGTTTGTAAGTCAAATTTCCAGTATTGTAAATATTGATAAATTTGGGGTAAATACAAGTGAGAACTAATATAAATTAAGAGTATTGAATTGCTCATATTTTCAAGTCTAATATTTTTAAGTCTAATAATTGTAAGTCAAATTTTCAGTATTGTAGAATATTGTCAAATTTGGGATAAATACAAGTGAGAGTTCATATAAACCAAAAGTATTAAATTGTCTCTATTTTTAAGTCCAATATTTGTAAGTCAAATTTCCAGTACTGTATAATATTGTTAAATTATAGATAAATACAAGTGAGAGCTAATATAAATCAAAAGTATTGAATTGCTCATATTTTAAAGTATAATATTTGCAAGTCAAATTTCCAGTATTGAAGAATGTTGTCAAAGTTGGGATAAATACAAGTGAGAGCTAATATAAATCAAAAGTATTGAATTGCCTATATTTTTAAGTCTAGTAATGTTTATTTCCCGTATTGTAGAATATTGTCAAATTTGGGATAAATATAAATGAATCGTTTGCATTCTTAAGTCTAATTCTTTTTAATGTTTAAGTTCAGTTTTCATTCTTCTGGAGTTGTTTCAACTTTTGGTAAGAGGGAGTACATTGTAAAGCTTTTGAGTCTAAATTTTTCCAATTTGGGATATATTTCTATGCTCCACTAGTGCCAATTTTCAGTTGAAGGTAAGGGGAAGTAACTGAATAATACAAATGAAGAGCAGTGCCAATTTTAAGTTCTCCGAACTAGTAGTAAAGAGAAATAAAAAAACATTGAACATTCTTAATTTTTATGTCCAATATTGTTTTATTTTTGAGACTAATAATATAATTTTTAAGTCTAATTTTAACTACTGAAGAGAGGTGTCAATATTTGGGTAGAGTATTGAAGTAAATAGAAATAAAGTTTGTTGATTTTTGTTCAATTTTAAGTCTAACTTTCGTTTTTGTAGAATAGTGTCAATCCTGAGTAATATTCGTTTTTATATCTAATATTGTTCCATTTTCAGATTAGTTTTGACTATTGCCGTATAAAATAGAGCATAAGAACAATAATAATGATAATTTTTAGTTGAAGGCAATTGTGTTAAATGGAAGTCAAGACGATTAACCATTTTCCATTTTTAAGCCTAATATTTGTCAATGTTTGGGTTTGATATTAGACTTAAAAATGAAAATATATTATAGGCAAAAATATTTTCCTTTACCTTTATTAACAATTATTCTTAAACATTCGGTAGGTAAAAATTTCAATTTTTAAAGTTTTTGATTTTTTAGTTCAACATTATTTTATTTTAAGACTTTTACCTTTTAAAACCTAATTTTGACTCTTGTAGAGAAGCGTTAATTTTTAGCTGCGAGAAAAAATACTAAATAGAAATTAAGGTGTTCTAATATTTTGCGCTTTTAAGTCTAATATTGTTAAACCAGGAATTTGAAATAAAGATAAGCCAGTCTAATTACTCATTAATAGTCTAAATTTTGCTCTTGTAGGGTAAATTTTCATAAGAAAACAGGTGGGGGTGAATTGACATCAAACCGATTGCGAACATTTTACAATTTTAAGTCTAATATTATTCTATTTTAAGCGAGCAATTCTTACTCTATTTTGAGTGGAAAATGAACTAGTTCACTTAGTGAAAAAATTTTCAATATGTTCTTAACTAATACAGATTGGACATATATTAATAGAAAAGCTTCTGCCGCAAAGGCGAGGGAGATATCATCAATTTGAACTTATTTATACCTGAAATTGGTTTCTCTATATGATGTATACTTAGACGAGTATGAATGCATCCAACAAAATTCTATTTCATATTTATTCGTACAACCTGCCCGTCGTAATTCACTGACAGCTATGAAAATTAGTTCATATTTCTAATTTATTTTGAGAATCGATGCAACAAAACTTTCGAAATATTGTAATAATTTCATTTATGTCGCAGCTATTTTGGTAAAAGTAGATTATTTTTAGAAATGTGACACAACTTTTGATTTGTGATGACCCAATCTGCATCATTAGTTCGAGTATTTTAGAAAATAATATATTTATTAACTTGTTTTCTCAAAGCGACAACTCACCGGAGCGTTACCGATTTACGCTTGTGTGACTGGAAATAATTAATGGTCTAACAACGATAAATAAATGGGAAATTCGGTTGTTCTAGAAACTTTCTGACATACTATTAATTTGTAAAGGTAAAAATGAAAATATTTATTTTATTGCAGGATAAACTGCGGCTAAAAGCAACAGGTATTGGGGTGGAAACAAACTCTAGGGGCCTCAGATTCGATTTTCAGTATTTAAAATGAAATGTGGAGTGGGAAATATGCTTCACATTTTTTTTTATCAACGAAGCGACGTGCTTCATTCCTCTAGACAACTCCCAAAATTCGAAGGGAAGAAGCAAGTGGAAATGCCGACGATGGTAAATTATTCATGTCTGTATATACAAGTTCTAGTTAGTCTAAAATACGCTAATTGAACATGCGTTTTAAGTGCCCGGTTTTAAAGAACTTTAGCCTGTATCTTCGACATTAATTTATCCTCACCCTAAATTTCCTAAAAAAAAAAAGTTTTTAAATTAGCGCCACATTTTACTTTCCGAACGCTGCAAAAACCCTTTTCATCCCTCTGACCCTCGTTTTAAGATCTCGTCGGATAAGTAGCTGAATGAAAGTTGAGCTAAAGTTGCAAAGTATACAGAATGAACATAAATTTTAATGTAATATACAGGTTTACGTCGCTTTGGACGACCCTATCCGGAATCCTCGGCATTAATTTACACAAAACCCTGTCGTGTGTTGCGTAAGCTTATAGCGAGGCACGAATTTTATTTGAATTTGACGCGATTTAGGAAGGAATATTAGTAATAACATTTTTTTGACCTATACTCCATTGGATTTGAATTAATTGGTAAAAGTATATTCAATTCATTTATATTTTAAGACACGGTTAGCCATGCTCGCAGTGGCGGCGTATATTATGAGGCTATTTTAAAACATACAAAGTGACTTAAAAATGTTTTGGTGGTCTTCCCTGTAATCTCTTTGCTATTGGATTATTCATTTTTGCGTTTTTAATGAGTCTGCTGTCCTTCATTCTTTTTATATGTTTGTTCCAGAATCTTCGCCTCTGTCTCACCCACCTTCCTATGTCCTGTATCCCGCATTGTATTCTGATGTCTTCATTTCATATTCTGTCGTATAGTGCTTTGCCTTGTATACTTCTCAGAGTTTTCACTTCAACTCTTTGTAGAGTTCTGTTTATATCTGGTCTTGTTTCTGCTGCGTATGTTATGATAGGTCTTACTGCCGGTTTATATATCTTGACTTTGCTCTCCGTATTGAGGTATTTGTTCTTCCAAACAATTTCTCTCAAACATCCCGAAATTCGAGCCGCTTTCATTGTTTGCTCTCTTACTTCGAGAAGTAGATTCCCATGACTCGTTATATCAGCTCCCAATACCTGCTCGACGATTTTGGAGTCTATTTCCAACTTACATCTTATCAGTTCCTTTGATGTTACTAAGCATTTAGTCTTCTCGGTGTTGATGAGCATATTTAGTTCTTTTGCTTTAGTGTTAAAAGAATGGAGTAACCTTTGGAGATTATTTTCAGAATCTGCAATAATAACCGCGTCGTCAGCATAGTATACAGCATGGAAGAAAGTATTTCCCATTTTGTATCCATCTGCTCTGGGCAGATTTTCTATTATTTCACCCATTATCAAATTAAATATGAAGGGACTGAGTGAATCTTCCTGTCTAATTCCAGTGTTCTCATTATTTCCAGGACATCTTTTAAGCACACTCTGTCAAAAGCATTGGTCATATTGACGAAGCACATGTACGCAGGTTTATTGAATTATAGGGATTTTTCGAATATTTGTTTGACAATGAATATTGCATCAATAATAGTGGATCTGTTTTTCGGAAGCCTTGTTGTTCATCTCTTATCCTCATGGTTTTGATGATTTCCCCAGAATAGTCTTTGTGAATGCTTTTAGAACGCTATCAAGTAGGGTTATTCCACGATAGTTTTCTGGAAGTATTTTCTTTCCTTTCTTAAAAATGGGCATTGTTATACTATTCTTTCATTTGGTATTTCCGCTCTTCTGTGATATTTTTAAATAAGGTTAATATTTAATTTTGTCCCTCCATATTTAAGCATCTCGTTAGTGAACTGATCTGGCCCGGGGGCTTTTTCTATTTTTAAGGGATTTTAAGGTAGGCAGTGTCGTTACAACAAGCCTGCCAAGGAGGAGGTCTTTCTCAAGACCATTCTTGGCTACGATTTCAATTAATATTGAAGGAATTTCTAGTCTTAAGGAAGTTTTATTGGCGGACATGTGCACGCAAACAGAACGCGACGTGCTTCTGGTACAGGAGACCCACCGATGCATCACGCGGAACAGACCAAGGGTGACTGGCATGAGGATGGTTGTTGAGACCATATGATCAGTATGGGAGCGCTATTTTTGTCAAGCCTGGTGTTGACGTCAGCTTGGCTCCATGACAGAATTAGATAATATTGAGCTGCTGACCATCCGCACTCCGAATTTTTCAGTGACGTCAGTGTACAAACCACCGGATGTCAAGTTCAAGTTCTCAAACCCGAACGATTTCCGCCAGCAGGACATCAACTTTGTCATCGGCGACTTCACCTGCAGAGTCTCGGCTTGGGGCTAAAGTGAAACGGATGAGAATGGGGCAAAGCTCGAGAAGTCAACAAACTGCAGATAATACACAATTTCCAAACTCCCATCCTCCTTCCACAGTGGTCGCTGGAGACGAGGATATAACCCCAACTTCGTGAGTACAAGGTTGGCGGCACATTGCGAAAAGAGCATCGGGGAACCAATACCGCGAACCCAACATAGACCGATAATATGTTCAATCAGCGCCATGGTAAAACCAGAGGATGCCCCCATCAAAAGACGCTTTAATTTCAGGAAGGCTAATTGGAATAAGTTCAGCAAAGACCTCGATGTCGAGATAGCGAGAATCGCTCCTCAGCCAGAGATGTACGATACATTCATAAAATTGGTTGGGAAGACCTCAAGAAGAAACATTCCCAGAGGCTGTCGGACCGAGTACATCCCTGCTCTATCTGGAGATGCGAAACGCTACCAAGAACTGTACGACGCAGACCCCTTTGCCGAGGAAACATTTGAGGCCGGAGAAATACTGATGGCAAAATGGCAGACCTAGACATGAACGACAATAGCAAACGGGCATGGATCCTGATATCCAGATCCTAAAACACCTGAGTGGTGATGCCACAAAACCAGTCCGGAACTTTATTCCATTCACTTCAGATCAAGTAGCCACTCAACTGCTACTGAATGCTAAAACAAAGGGCAAGAAGCCCAAAGAGCACATTAGTAGGGACCTGGATCATGAGAGCAACTCCCTGGGTGCCCCTTTTTCCATGACTGAACTTGTAGCTAGGATTAAAATGATGAAACTCAACCGAGCGGCGGGCGTGGGTGATCAAGAACTTTGAACCACAGACCCTGCAATGGCTTCTCAACATGTTCAACGTATGTGTCACGCAACTGAAGATCCCCAAAGAATGGAGGAGGGCTCGTGTGGTCGCATTACTAAAACCTGGCAAGGAACCGACTGACCCTAAGAACTTCAGCGCCAACTCTTCAAACTGCTGGAGCGATTGATTCTAAGCCGAACAGCGGAGAATTTGGATGCCAAGGTTATCGAACAAGGAAATCATGCTGTGGCCAAATCCTCAACCTAACTCAGCACATAGAGGATGGCTTTGAGAGAAGGAAGATTACTGGAGCGACGTTTATCGTTTTGACAGCTGCTTATGACACTGTTAACCATTGGAGGCTCTTGAGGAAGCTTTATGATAACAAAAGACTCTAGGCTTACTATGGTCATCGCTCTATTCCTCCAGAACAGGAGATTTTATGTTTCACTCGAAAACAAGAATAGCAGATGGAATGCCGCAAGGCAGTGTCCTGTCCCCACTCTTGTACAACGTGTACACCAACGACCAGCCGATTCCTGACAATATAACGTAATTCATCTATGCCGATGATACAGCTGTGGCAGCTCAGGGCACTGAGTTTACAGAGTTGGAGGAGAAGTTGGAGGTCGCCCTTGAGGAACTGGCAATTTATTACCAAAAAAATCAGCACAAAGCCGAACCCCAGCAAGACTCAGGTCTGCGCCTTCCACCTGAAAAACAAAGAAGCGCGGCGTGACCTCGAGATACATTGGCGAGGCGAACGACTGGAGCACTGCCCGACACCTAGATACCTGGGCGTGACCCTGGATCGTACTCTGTCCTTCATACAACATTGCATCAATACTAAAGGCAAAGTTAGTGCGCGAATTAACATATTACGAAAACTAACAGGTACAGCATGGGGAGCTCAACCTGAAAGGCTCAAAAGCTCGGCTTTGGCGCTCTGTGTGTTTACTGCGGAATACGCCGCACCGGTTTGGGCAGCTTCAGCTCACGCGAAACACGTGGACGTCGCTATCAACGAGACAGCAAAAATCGTGACAGGCTGCCTAAAGTCAATTCCAGTTGATAGTTTGTATCCACTTATTGGCGTGGCACCCCCATCTGTACGAAGAGCTGTCACCACGGATGCTGAAAGAACGAAACAGGAAACCGATGCACGCCTCCCTCTGCATCAACACGAGCCAGCCGGCCAACGCCTAAGATCAAGGAAGAGCTTCATGACAAGATCACACATACTCGGGTGGTCCATAGAAAATATCCGCATCACTGGGTGGGCCCAACTGCTAACTACCCCCAAGAGAAGAGATGTATCCAGGCAAACACCTCCCTTTCGCGGTATGGAAATCCCTTAATAGGCTAAGGACAGGAGTGGCAAGGTGCAAGACAAATCTGTTGAGGTGGGGAATGTCTGAGAACGACGATGCGCTGTGTTCATGTGGCCAGCCCCAGGATATGAGCCACCTACTGGTCTGCCCACGACTGGAAGAAGGATGCACGCACGAAGACTTAATTTTATGTAACGACAAGGCTATTGCAGCCCCTATTTTTTGGCAAGATATCGTATGATCCGGACACGGAAAGTAAGTAATAATATTTTAAATAGGCGGGTTACCTCAATATTTGATATAACTTACCCTATACCAAAATTCAACCGTTTTCAAAATATTGACGTCTGAAAATTGACTGTCGCTAGCAGTGGCGGCTCGTATGGCAGATCACCTTGCTTAAATATCCATAAAACATGCCACAAATGAACGTTGTGTCTATTTTAAGATCAATTGGAAATTCGTGCTGTCAAAAAGATTTAATTCGGCAAATAGGTTAACGCTCACTAATTTGTAAATTACCCCTTTTCCTCTAAACTTAAGGCTCATTAAGAACCAGCTTTTTACGTTTTGACAAATCTTCGAGATCAGGGAGAAAAACGTCGCCGCTCCGCAAATACCCAATCGCGTCCGAAACGGTTAGCCATGCTCGTATATGTAGTATAGTGCGTCGAGCTTCCATAATTAGAAATTTCGCTCTATATAGTGGCTGCGGATTTTAAGAAAATATTTTCAAATATACAGAATGCCCCAAAAAAATATAGCACGATGAGACTATAATTTTTAAAAAAATAGAACGCCCTATAGATTAGTAGACTTTTGAATTCTGCAGTAAATTCTAAGCATATTGCAGCATAACATACCCGGGCCTGTTCAACATAGTTTGAATGAGATAAGCAAAGTTGTGCTTTGTCTTTATTTGGCCAATGACCGTCAAAATAGATTAAAAAGATAACCAATCCCTACGTTGTGTTATTATTATATCTTGCACAATTTTACTTAGCCGAAATGCGTCCAACGGTAACAAAATTAGGGAAATTTGAGGGAAACTAGAGATTCCTAATACACCTAATTTATAAGAGAGAACGTGCCAAATTATTAGAGAAAAACGTGCCCGACTCAGCCTGGAATTTACGAGGGGAAAGAGTACGGCAGAGAAACCCTCGATCTAAATTCCAAAACCGAATTATGTTTTATAATCATTATTAGTAAAATAATTAATTAAATTACTGTCTTCCGTACCACAATTCATAGTTCCACACTTCTAACAATACATTTAAAACTAAAGGAGTTATTATGAGTTAGCCAGACGCCGCTGGCGGGTACTGAGGTCCTGGAATACGGAGGCTACCCAGCTATTTAGCTGCAATTTGGGCCAATATCTCTAGAATGATCATTACATTTATAACTAGGATATTCTCCCGTCAGGGTAGGAAATGGTTAGTAGATTCAGCAAGGCCCTTGCGTACACTCTCAGTCATTCTAATATTAAAATCCTAGCACGAAAAGACAGCAAATAATTTATTTTCGGTTTTCATTTAAAGCAGTGTTGTTCACAGCATAAAACGATTTCATTAAATATGTACAGGGTTATCCAACGAAGAATAGACAAGGCGATTTTTGACTTTCCCTGTACTTTTATAAAAAAAACTGAAATAGTCATCTTATGAAATTTTCTCCCGCGAATTCGGATATGTTCAGCAAAAAACAATTGAACATCAAATAAAAGAGCTAGGGGTCACTTTGATATTTTTTTTAAATGGACTCTCTAGAAAAATCTAAACACATTTTGTGTATAATATCCTATACCTATCTTTAGCTGTTTACCAAATATTGACAGTTGAAAGTCGGGCATTTGGACATTTTGACAGGCTCTAAAATCTAAACCGCATGAGATCAAAGAAAATTTGTAGTTTCACACTTCTAATAATACATTTAAAACTGAAGGGGTTGTTATTAGTAAGCCAGACGCCGCTGGCGGGTACTGAGGTCCCGAAATACGAAGGCTACCCAGCAATTTAGTTGCAATTTGGGCCAATATCTAGAATGATCATTACATTTATAATTAGGATATTCTCCCGCCAGGGTAGGAAATGGTTAGTAGATTGCGTACACTCTCAGTCATTCTAATATTAAAATCCTAGCACGAAAAGACAGCAAATAATTCATTTTGGTTTTCATTTAAAGCAGTGTTGTTCTCAGCATCAAACATTTCATTAACCATGTTATGCTATCAAATATGAATTATCCATGAGAATAGAAGAAATACTTGTACAAATTATGTTAATAACAATATTATAAAATTCATTTTACAGACCTGTAAGGTTGCAACACAATAGCAAAACAATTTACCAACATAAACTGTACACGGCGCCGGCTTTTGACTATCTATTCTGGAGCGATACGCTAGATAGTCTCAAAACCCTTGACCTAACCTAATGAAATAATATTTTAAATAGGCGGGTTATCTCAATATTTGATATAACTTGCCCTATACCAAAATTTAAAAATTCAAAAATATTGACGTTTGAAAATTGACTGTCGCTATCAGTGGCGGCTCGTATGGGAGATAACCTCACTTAAATATCCATAAAAACATGCCAAAAATGAACGTTGTGCATTTTTTAAGGTCAATTAAAAATTGGTGCTGTCAAAATAATTTATTCGACAAATAGGTTAACGCCCACTAATTTGTAAATTAGCACCTCTAAACTTAAGGCTCAATAAGAACCAGTTTTTGTGTCCTTAACTAACGTTTTGACAAATCTTCCAAATCAAGGAGAAACACGTAGCCGCTCCGTAAACACCCAATCGCGTCCGAAACGGTTAGCCATGCTGGTATATGTAGTATAGTGCGTCGGGCTTCCATAGTATAGAAATTTCGGTTTATATCGTTGTAATCTAAGATATGCACAGCGACGTATTTAAGGACAATATTTTCAAACATACAGGGTGTATCAAAAGAGTGTGGCACGATGGGACCGCTATTTGCATATTTGCTGGCAAATCTATCGCCTGCGTAGTCTAGGCAATACAGAGCCTCCGCAGATAGTTATCTGTAGCAAGTCGTTGATCAATATGGCCCACACTAATGGGGATAGGACATCTCTTTAGGGCATCCTCCTCCGATCGCTTCCTTTATGGTGGTTTCTCTTGTTCTTTAGACTGGTTCCATCGTGCTGTTGGAACTCTTTTCCTCATTATCGCGCGTGTTATAGAGGCCATTGAGTCATGGTTAAATTCCCCTTCTATATCCAGCAAAGTTGTCACAGCTATCATCTTGCCCTCTGTTGACTATTTAAGTAGTCCATTTTCCCGGTTGATATGCATATTGTCATTCCCTCATACTCAACTATGTTTAGTAATTTTTAGTAGATGAACATTTCATTCTCATTTCTCATATTATTTATTCAGCACGGTCCTGTGCCATTTTACTTCCCCAATATTTAGTTATTTACTCCAAACGACAAACACCATAACGCTCGTTACACAAAGGCCTCTTTGCTGTTATATCCGCCGAAATAATCAAAATGAATGTTATCGGTAAAGTAGCAAATTGGGTCCTAAACAAACAATTTTACGATGTAGCGTTAAGAAGAGCCTTAGAGCTCCGGCCGACACACCTGGTACCATTGCCGTTGTATAAATGCTATCACTCCGCTAAAGGCGTAGCTGAGTTTATAACGCACTAATCTTTGGAAAACGGGATAAAATGGAGGATACGTAAAATTGAATGGTGTTTGATATCTGGATACGAGGGCTAGTTGAAAATTTCATTCACATTGCTATTTGTATGGTTTTTTCTTCACCAAACTATAATAATATAGGGATAGTAAAACTTCCATAACGCAGCTTTCGAGAACGATTCGATAAACCGTGGACAGCCACATATGGCCTGAATTTGATAGCACGACCCGATTGAAAAACATGATCCACGAGAGAGCCAAGTCACGATGTCATGCTAACCAACAATTACTGATTACTGCCCCCCTCGGCTGTCTGTTATTTTAAATCGGAATCGCCTGAAATCGATTGACTACCTATTTTCAATTAAACCTAAGCGCTATTTACGCATAGCTATAAGTCTGCAGGCTCGCCAGCTATAAATCAGCAATGCAGCTATTATTTTGAAGTAAATTCTATGCACTTATGATGGAAACAACGGGCGTAGTATTGTGTGTCGTGTATGGCAACATGCAGTAGTTTGTATTGACCGCATCACGTATGTAGGTACATTAAATTACTATGTATAATGCGGTATACGGGGGGGTCACAACATAGAATAACAGCGCTATTATTATGACGAACGTTGTCAGGCACTAAATTAATTTGGGATATAGTTCTGTAGTAATGGACTACATCGCGGTTGTAAACAAACCAACCAGCCTGAACTAGGGCAATATTGGGTTTCGTGCGCAAGATTGAAGATCAGGGAATGTCCCTGAATTTTCATAGAAACTTAAGTTATACACACTCGGCTTCTTCACCGTTGAATATCCTAAGATAATTCTGATGGGTTTTTATGTAGCTCAGTAAGGATCGACAAAGAAGACACTTTGGTAAAAGTAAAGTAAAAGTGAAAGTAAAGGTTTATTAACGGATTAACCATTTAAAAAAGTACAAAATGGTACAGATACACAATGAATATAAATAACTAAAGAATCCTATATGATGAATGTGCGATCTGAATCTGCTTAAATTCAAGTTGAAAAAATCCATTTAATTTGTAATATCATTAGCAATTCTACATAATCTATTTGTAGGAATATTTTGGCCATAGTTTGTCCTATGATATTCAATAAAAAAACAGTTCATAATATCTTAGATTGACTTGAGGAATAGAAAATTATATTTTTGGAAATAAAGTTGGTGAATCTATCAATCCAATTGAGATTTTGTATAAAAAAATTAACCCTAAAAAGTTTCTTCTATTTTTTAATTTAGGTAAATGTGATAATTTATTAATGTCATGGTAATCCATTGATTCAACAGGAATGCTAAGCTTGAAGCCTATAAATCTAAAATAATTTTTTGGACTTTTTCTGAACTTTTAATATGAATATCATAAAAGTCGAAGCATATTCCAAATGAATCTAATAAGATAGATTCTTAAAACTATAGATATTAGCAAATTCAGAAACACTGCGCTTAACAAAACCTAGCATTTTTAAAGATTTATTTTTCACATATTCAATATGATCTGCAAAAGTTAACGATATTTCCATTATAATTCCAAGGTCCTTTATTTTATTAACACTTTCAAAATTAATATTACTAAAATTGTAGTCAAATTGAAATGGTCTTGATATTTTATAAAAGCGTAATATTTTACGTTTGTCAACATTTAAATCTAAACAATTTTAGGTAACGTAATGGTAAAATCTATCTAAATCGTGCCATATTAAGATGCAGTCATTTATACTTTTCTAAAAATGTTTAAGTCATCACAGTAAAAAAGAACTTCACAGTTTTTAAAACATTGCAAAATATCATTCAGAAAACAATTAAAGAAGATCGAAGATAAGTACCCCCCTTGTGGAACCCCTGAAGTAACATGAATTTTCTCAGAAAGACAGTTGTGCACTCTGACAGTTTGCATTCGGTAGGTAAGAAAGCTTTTTATCCAAGAAAGAAGTGTACCATAGATACCTAGGACTGATAGCTTTTGAATTAAAATATTAATATTCACTCTGTCAAAAGCTTTGGAGAAATCAGTGTAAATTATATCTACCTGACACTTCCACTCCAAAGCTTCCAACAAGTAATTTGTAAAAATTGTCAGATTTGTAATCGTTGATCTTTCACTAATAAACCCATGTTGCTATTCAATTATTGTGTTTGATAATAGAGGAATGATTTTTGATGATATGATAGATTCAAAAATTTTTGCAAAAATATTAATTTGAATGATTGGTGTATAGTTTTCCACTTTTGCCTTGTTGCCACTTTTGAAGATGGGTTTGACAAAAGATTCTTTGCATTTATCAGGAAAAAATCCTGTTAAAAGAGAAATCATAAAAATTCGCTGCAAAATTTGAGATAAAAGAACCTATTTTTGTAAGTAAATATAGAAAGAAAGTTTTAAGTTTTATCTGATCACTTGTCGTTTAACTGCATAAAATTTGGAATGTCATGACTGTTTCTCTTATTATTTACATATTTATAAAAATATTTTTGTTGCCAATGGTATTTTCCAAGTTCTTAATGTGTTGGTTATGACATGAAGAAAGTAAGATTTTACATTCTCTGCGTAATTGAGGAAAAGTATTGTAGTCTTGTATAGACTTGGATATTTTAAATTTTTTATGGGCTTGTTTTTTGTTATAATAAGTTGTATTGATTCATTTGAATACCATTTAGAAAATATCTTGTTCTTACATCTACGTTCAGGTACATATAAATCTAAAGCTAAATTTAAAACATCGTAGGATGTTTCAACAGACTCATTTACATCAGACATATTTAATATTGTATGCCAATCAAAACTACCTAAAAATTCACCAACTAATCTATAGTCTACATTATTAAAATCTCTATAACAATAATTATATTCTAAAAATTGACAATTATCACATGTTTCACACTAAAGGGAGATCCTATGGCGCTCGACGAGCGGTGTGTGTGTGCGAAGATGTTGATTGACACGGTTCTTGAATATTTGTAGGTTGTAATTAGTGGGAAACAGATGTCCTGGAAGTGAGTTCCACAGTGATGCAGTGCGCCAGACAAAGGTGTTCTGGTAAAGCGATGTTCTAGGTGTTTCTAGTTGTACGACGAACTGGTGCACTCCTACCGTCTGTCGGGACTGTCTGACAGGAGATGTCAGGGGCGGGATTATGCGGGCCAAATCCTGGGAACATCTGCCGTGAAAGTATCTGTAAAACAGAAACATCTCGGCCACATGTCTGCGCTATTCCAGATTCCGGGTCAACTCCGGATCGCCGACGAGACGCACAGCCCTCTTCTGAATGGAATCCAGCAGCTTTAGGGTATGCTTTGGTGCGGCACCCCAGATATGTGAGCAATATTCTAAGCACGGTCTTATTTGCGCTTTGTACAGCAAGAGCAACAGCTGCGGTGTATAGAGTTTTATGTTGCGAAATAGCGCACCAAGCTTCTGGGAGGCTGATTTTACGATGTTAGCAACATGGTCATGCCATGACATATTGCTGTTGACCGAGACACCCAGCAGCCCGATTGACGAGGATGAAGGAATGGTCGATCCAGCCATAATGATGTCAGGGCCCGCTGTATTGGCCCTCTTAGTAAACGTTGCTGCTTGGGTCTTTGCTGCATTGAACTGGACCAAATTTCGGTCGCCCCAAGTTTGAACTTTCTCCAGGTCTTGATTAATTGCTGTAATCTGCTCCTGTCTGCGGTGATAAGTCTCAGTCGCTGGTAAGGGTTTTTTTGATCTAAAGTGGGAGACAAGGGTACTGTCATCTGCAAAACTGTCAACAGGATTATTCGTTTCGATCAGCAGGTCATTAATATAGATGAGGAACAGAGTTGGTGAAAGTATTGCGCCCTGAGGCACGCCCGCGTTGATGGTGAATGTGTCCGAGATGTGTCCATCGACTGCAATGTGTAGGGATCGGTTCTTAAGGAAACTGGCCAGCCAGCTGCAGAGAGAGGCGGGCAGTCCCAAGGACGGCAGTTTGTTGAGCAGTCCGTCATGCCAAACTCTGTCGAATGCCTTCGAAATATCCAACGCAATCGCTCGCGACTCTCCGTAGTTTTCAATTGCCCTACTCCATATATGAGTGGCATAGGCTAATACATCTCCTGTCGATCTCTCTTTGCGAAAGCCGCATTGATTATCGCTGATTATTCTGTTGCTCTCGAGGTACTTGAGTAGTTGTTGGTTGACTACACGTTCCATGACTATGGAGATTATTGGAAGCAAGGCAATTGGGCGATAGTTTGGGGGCGTGGTTTTCTTGCCTTTTTTTGGAACAGGTTGCACTCGAGCGACTTTCCAAGAGGATGGGTAAATCCCTTTTCTGTAAGAAAGAGAAAAAAGCCCGGAGAAAACGGGTGTTAGTTCGTTGGCGCAGTTCTTTACCACGATGGCAGGTATTCCATCCGGTCCTGATGCCTTTTGCGTATCTAGTTCTTTAAGGATTTTGCGAATATCACGATGAGAAAACTTGACTCCTGCCATGGTGGTGTTGAAGTTCGGTATAGTGGGGAGAGTCTTGCCTTGGGGCATGTCTAAGGTAGAGTGCGATGAAAATATTTTGGCGAGCATGTTTGCTTTTTCCTTGGCTGTAGTCGCCGTGATGCCACATTCGTCCGTCAAAGGTGGGAGAGACGTTTTTGTAAAGTTGTTACTTACTGCCTTTGCTACCGACCAGAAATTCCTGGAACCACTGGGGCATTGCAAATGTTTATTCCTCATCCTTTGATTGTGTTTGTCCTTAGTTTCGTCGATCACACGCTTGCACTCGTTTCTCGCTTCGATAAAATAATTGCGATTTTCAACGGTCTGATTTTGCTGCCAGTACTTATAGGCTTGCTGTTTCCTTCCTACAGCTCTTTCGCATCTTTTGTCGAACCAGGGCTTTCCTTTTGATGGTAACTTGATGGAATTTGGGATGTATGCTTCCATTCCTGAGGAGATTACTTGCATGATCTCTTCGCAGCAGTCTGACGGGTTGTCAGTGGCAAAGCAGACGTCGAGCCAAGGAAAATCTAGGTAGAACTGCCTTAGATCGTCCCAGTTTGCAGAATTGTAATGACAGATTTTGCGAGGCAATGGTGGATCCTTCTGTATGAGTGGCAATTCACAAACCGTTGTAATAAGTTTGTGGTCGGAGGTACCTAATGGCGGACCAACTGTAACCTTGTACTGGTCAGGATTGGTGGTCAGAAACAGATCCAGGAGGGCGGCGAACTCGCCCCTCTCTGAGATTGGAGTTGGTTCGTCTATAAGTTGAGTAAGCCCGCAGCTGATGGCAAATGCTTCAGCTTCTCTACCTTCGTTGTCGGTCTTGTTGTGATGTTTGAGCCAGTTGGTGTTGTGGGCATTGAAGTCTCCCAGAACGATTATTTCTGAACTGGGGTGATCGA
>MU190040.1:36301-46382 GCA_016904865.1 Pissodes strobi
GGGCGGCTAAGGATCGCGGTCAACATAAACGCTGATTGGCTAAATTTTCGCGCTATGTTTGAACATTACATTTTCTCATTGTTTGTGATGAAAATAAATAAACTATTACTAATGTTTATTCAAATTAATTATAAAAGTAGTAAAGAAAAATAAATACTAAACAAATTAATTTAAATTATTAAGTTGGCATTTAAATCTTTGGTTAGTGGATGATGTTGGAGCTGAAATTAAGCAGTTTCTATGATGACATCTTAAGCAGATATCGCACTGTATCCATTCAACCATTTTCCCTCTCAGATTATCATAATCCTGCTTGCAAGTGGAACATGACTTTTGTAACTGCCTCAGTCTCTTTACTTTTGCTACTATCAATATTTTCAAATACACCTTTACGCTTTCTGGATGTTTTTGGTTTTTCTAAACGTTTTTGTTTATCAAAGTTTTTATTTGCATAAACTGTTTCCCTTTCTAATGAAAATGTACTAGCTCGTATACTAGTAGGTTCCAATTTGTTCTTGAAAAACACTTAATATATTTATAATTAATTGCTTATGCAGACTTGATAATATATTGATATCTTGACATGCATCTACAAGACTTAATATTCTTGCAGTCAGTAAAAATTGCTCGTTTAACTTGTGTAATGGGAATGTGCCTCTTAGTTATTATATGTTTTAAGGTTTTATCTTCTTCAGTAGGTAGGGAAGATTTATTCACTTCGTCTAATATAACATCCTAAAAAATATTAACATGCATTTATAATTTATACTTATTTACACAATTAAAGAAAATGCTTAATCCATTGTAATAATTCTTAAGAGCTTTTCAACTAGCACATTTCTTTCTATATGTTGCAATCAGTTGCACTTATTCTCAAATAAAACCATGCACAGTACTATACAATGACATAATTGGTACGGAACATGCATTCGTTGAAGAGTAGGTATGTGCGATAATTTGAGTGTAAAAAATCTTAAGGCACCCTGCATACTCATATACTACATCCTACATATCAGTAATGTATTATTTATACTCTAATCAGAATTTTAGTAAAGTGTCCAATTAATGTGTTAGTGAATTATCTACTTATGTAATGAATTAATAGTGAAATATGAGCAAATTCAATTTTATAAATGCAAAAACAGAAAGTATTGGTTCTCTAATCTAACAATTTATGATATGTATGTATGTACAGCTTCGTACAGTTTATTTTATGTTTGGACTGGTTATAAAGAGGGATTAAATATGGTTGGGGTTGTACATTAGAGACATGTAAAAACCACTAAATATTTTTAAAATAATTTTGCTCATATTAACATATACATGAAAAAGATATAATTACATGAGCAAGAGCTTCAAGTAACATATTTTCTGTACTTCGATTATTTGACTGAACCTCCACCATACTATTAGTCTTCAGCTTCACTACCATGCAAGTGAAATGAATGTGCTTGAAAATTGTTTTGCAATATAGTGAATGGTCACATGTACATAAGTAAGCATGCATACAAATACTGCAAATTGAACACAACAATTTACAATTTTTTTTTATTCTTTAGTTTAGATAATAATCATCCAGCTTTAACAAAACATGAACAAGATAGTGTAGTCTTCTGTTTTGTTTGCCTCCCAGTGTGTCATCCCCATATTTTAAGTGTTTATGAAATGCCTCACTGTACATGTTGTTGTTCACTAGACTGTCTTTTCTAGCCCAAGCAGCCCACTCTTCTGCTCGATTTATATAATTTACTAGGAAGTATTTGTTAAATGAGCTAAGGTCTGGATCTGTTTTAGTTTTCTGCATAAAAATGCCAATAAGATCCTCAATTCTTCTTTTGACTGAATATTTAAAAGAAGCTTTAAATCATTATATACACTTTGGGATTTCTCTTTGTCTTTTATTTTTTCAAAAATGCTTCTTTGTCATGACCGCAGAACATGCCATGAACATAAAAGCTTTGTCGTAGTGCTATTCTCAAAAACAGCTTTATAAAAGCTCCAAAAAACCAACTGGCGCCGTCAGACATGAAAAATTTAGGCTCTATGTTCTGGCAGATTTTTTTCAGCATTTGAAATAATAATTTTATTACGTCATAGGTCTCCTTATTGGAGATACAATAAATCCAAGGCACTCCTTCCCTCCATTCATCAATACCTATCACAGTTATTAATTTGAAATTATATTGTGTTGTTTTGTCGGTTGCATCAATGCATAATTGCATATTCCTTCACTACCAATTTCTTCAAATTTTTTTTTTGAAAGTCCGTTTCTATTATAAGAATGAAATCGTTTTTTGCAATTTTTAAATTTGTATGGTCAATATACTCGAATGGCTTATGCCACACTAAATATCCTTCATTTTTTTTTAATTCTTCACAAATAATAGACACACATGGAACTGTTTTGTGACGTTTTGTATGTCCTCTCTTGTTATCAGACCTTCTCTAGAGCATAGAGCTGTTTCACTAATTTCTGAAGTTTCTCGAAAATCACGCATTATTTTACTGGGAGTTACGCGACATTGCAATGTCTATGCCAACTTTGGTTTCCACTGGTATTGGAACGTGACCAGGTGGCATTTCATGTCCATAATGTTTTGGACAGTAAACAACGTGAACATGACCACTAGTATTAGCAGCGAATATTAACTACGATAAGAAGATTCACTCTCCACGGCGGCACGTCAACGGTATGTCTCCTTCCCCGCGCGAAAACTAGCATGATACTGGCATGTGACCTTTGGACCCGGCGCACACTGGTCGAATTTCTAGGAAAGCTGGCCATAATAAGGTTTACCAGAAATAAGACATAAAAGTTATTAAGTATTACACGTTTAATATATCGTGTTTTAGACAAATAATTGTGAGTTTTTTTGCTCATCATCTGTATTTATACATAGGGAGTATCAATTATCACTAACGATAAAAATCATGTATAAAAATCATTTGTATGTTCTTAAATCGTTTTAAAAAAGGATTTTGAAAATTAAGGGCTCCTTCGTTGTAAAAAAACGGTTTTAAATTTTTAATTCGATGATGCAAATTTTGTGTTTGCAAAGGTTAATTCAGGAGTCTCACGAGCAAAATGAATGTAAAGCGGACGACAGAAACGCGTTGATGAGGGTCTGCAATTTTGCCATACATGTATTTCAGAGTTATCGCTATTTTTAAAAATTGATCTAATAGGGACGCAACTAGTAAAAAATATAGAAGCATCAGTGCAGCTGTTGTTCAAAAACACTTGCTTATATTCTGAATATCCGAAGGTAATATCAAAGCCATATTTACAAATTAAAACTAAATTATAAATTTTTATCTGCTGATTCAGCCAAAGTATTTATTACCTCTTTTTATAATAACATCAGTCTTGCATCAGCATGATTCTACCGAAATTTCACCTTCAGTTTCACTTACTACAATATTATGGGATTAGGGGTGGGCGACAATAATCGATTATTCGATTCACTTTTAAGAAATTACCGATTAATCGACTTATCAATTAATATTTCAGAAAATATCGATAATTGATTATTTCGATTAATCGATTATTCAGTTATTTGCTAAAATATTAAGAGTTTAATCGATTATTCAATTTCTTGTCCACCCGTACCGATGACTTTACAACAGATATAGCTTTTAAAATTCCAATTTAATAATGCGTTGCGTTAAGGGTAATTTAAACTTGAATTTAAATGACATTTGAAAATACTTTCAGTACAACATATGAAGCAAAAAAAAACAGAGAAACGTAAATGCTCAAACAGGACAGCAGCAGGGAAAACTGCGCACGTTACAAATTTAGCCAATAAGGGATCCTCATTTCGACTCGTCATTTTCTGATAATCTGGCTACAGTTGTTGCACAATTAGGTTTAACACCAACACATAACCTCAACGGAGTGTTAGCACGTTAGCAGTATAGTACATCAGTCTTTATCTTTTTATTATATATTTGGGCAAAACTGTATGATAAGAAGGATCACTATCGACGGCGGCATGTCAACGGTGTGTCTCCTTCCCCGCGCGAATACTAGCAGAATATCGGCAGGCCATGATACAAATAAAACAATCATGTTGGCAGGCGACCTTTGACGCGGCGGTCATAGACCAGCTCATCCTTTTGTCAGATTAATTTTCAAGCCTAAATTCTACAGTCGAGTCAATATTCGATATAAGATAATATCGCTATTTTTTAGTTGTATTGTATTACAAAATAGGAATGAAATATACAGTAAAATTGTGCGAAACCTTTAACCAATTTTAAAATCACCCAAAACGCCAAAATTTAATTAAATATTAAAAGATGGGGCAAATTCGAGCAACATTTTATCCTTGATGTCTTTTGTCAGAATATTAGTATTCGGAAATATGGTGAAATCGTTAACACAAAATCAAAATCTTTTAAATATTAGTTATTACATACCTTGAGTATTGTTATCAATATTAACTAATTAAAAACGTTTACTGATTTTTGAAACATCCAGTTGAATACAAACTTTATCAAAATATTTATTTGGTGATAATAATAAAAAAAAACCATAACGTAAGTTTGACATGGCGCTGCAAACAATTCAGAAGATATCAATTGTGTTTTTCCAATGCCAACTAGAGTATTAGAGTGCTATAAATAATTTCGTTATAAATTTGATTAAATATACCGCAAACGAAAATATCGTTTATGGCCAGCTTTTATTTAAATTCAACCTGTGTGCGGTGGAGTTTGCTGATCGTTACCAGGCAACGAAGAAAATCAACGACGATTCCTTTGTAGCGCTTTCTGGCCATTAAGTGGGCCTTCTTGTCGTAGTTAATATTCGCTGGTATTAGTTTCAGCTCTGATAAAAGCTATACATTTCGCTTTGCCTTTAACTGAACCCTGAGTCTTTAAAGCTATGCGATTTGTTTCTTCTACTTTTGGCTTATGTTACGATTACATTCAAAATAATGGGTTGTTGTAGTAGTGCTCTTTAAATTTAATTTGAACGCTATAAAGCAAGAAACAGTATTTTTTTCCTCTATTTTTTCCATTCTAAAAATTTATTCCATGAATCAAACCTTAAAGTTGTGTTGTCTATTTGAAATTTATGTTTATCATATAAATGATCTGTCAAGAGATATCGGGAATTAGTGTAGAAATCACATTCCTCCAGACATTTCCATGCATTCACTGAAAGGAACGAACATAATTTCTCTCAGACATTATTATGTACAATATGGCTACGAGGTCGGTTTAATTAGAGTACAGTTGCCTTTTTTGATGCCCTCTCAAGATCCGTTTACACTGTTGTCAAATTCGTTTTATTTTCTATGATACTGGGTGATTTATGAAAAATGACTAAAAAAATATCGTCGAATATGTCAAAAACTATTGATTTTCGAGAAATCATTTAAATTTAAGAGTTATAATTTTTTCCGCTCTACATCATGGTACCTTCAAATTTCACCCCGACGTTTCGTGTTCAAGCCACCACCATCAACTTCATTTTTTAAAATATGGACCGAGAGTTTTTATTTTAGATTTTAAGAGCTTCTGATGTTCCAAAACCCATGACGTATCACACATATTTAAAAAAATCTTATTATTGGTACTTTCCATAAGAACTCGTGTTAGAGAGAGAGACGGAATAGATCTTTGGTAGGAACTTACTAGGAAATAATAATTTAAAAAATACGTCATTGGTTTTGGGACATCAAAACCTTTTCAAACCTAAAATAAAAAATCCATTAAAAATATTAGATTGATGGTGGTGGCATGAACACGAAACGTCGGACGTGAAATTTGAAGGTACCATGTTGTAGAGCGAAAAAAATTATGAAACTTTCACTTTTAAATTGTGTCTCGAAAATCGATAGTTTTTGAAATAATCAACAAAACATTTTAGGCATATTTCATAAATTACCCTGTATTATAGAAACTAACATGGACTTGACAACACTGTAAGTGCATTTTAATGAACATATAAAGTCAACTTCTCCCTAATTTTACCGCTTCCAGATAGCAATAGTGGTATCACTTAAACGGACACCCTGTATGTAAATGAAACATGTATGTTACTTATTTCATGCAATAGTATGTGAAATAAAACTTGCCAGAAACATCAGATTGTCTTACCTACTGTTTTTCTAAGTGCATGAATAGAAATTCTATGTTTGGAAGAGCTTTGTTTACAACTAAAAGTTTTATTGCATTCTAAGCACTTAAGTTTATCCATATTTAAATCACAACAATAAAATTTAAACGAACTAAATCTTATAATTTCAGCAATTACTAAACGCGAAAATCAACTAGTATTATTCTAACCTATTTTATTTCAAATAAAGCGGGAATTTTCAACCAATAGGCGTCGATGTTGACCGCGATCCTTAGCCGCCCGTGTTATAGTAACGTGTAACAGTCTGATTTGTCCAGTGTAAAATATTTTTAAATTTCATTTTACGTGCTGTATTTTGCGATAAGAATTATTGAAAAGAGGTCAATACTCTTCGGTTAAGTAGTTCTAAATTTATTGATTCGATTTGCTGTCAATAAGCTTAAAGTTGCCGCATTTATTAATGTAAACTAATTTTATTCTAAATATAGGTTAACGATATATTTTTATTAGCTTTTATAACACTGTTGTGGCCTTGAGTAACTATTTTAATCATCCCTTTCTCTTGTGTAGCCCTCAGGTACTTTGTGACTATATTTATTTTACTTGATAAGCAAACCATAGATCGCCTGCGTTTGATCAAGTCACTAAAATAGGATATTATGTTATTAGTATAACTTTGCTTAATATATATTATATTACCGTGGAACGGCCAGCAAACCCTCCTATATTTTTAAGAATTGTGTGAATAAAACCTGTTTTTAAGCTTCATTAAATCCGTCAATTCATATTTTACTTTCGGTTTAAATATTTCATAACTTTTGAGAATTTCTGATAAAACTGGCTCTAGCTGGTTTCAGATATTTATATTAATCTTTCCACGTGGCCTGCACTAGCAATTTTCGGTTGGTACTGTTGGCAGCACTGGGTAGTAGGAATGGGCTATTTCTCATAATTGCTGCTGTCGATTTAGATTTTTAAAAGTTTATCGTTTTGTTGGGGAATATTCTCTAGTATTTTTTGAACAATTTAATTTCAGCTCATTAATTGTGGCACTCGCCGTCGTTTTACTACCATGATAAACAAGAATTAAATCGTTTATTATCTTAGAATTATTCCTTGTATCGAATCACTTGGAATTTATCAGCTCCTCCCTTCTTGCTGATCTAACGTAGTTCTCTAATCTCGTGGAAGGAGAAAGGCAAATTGACTGAACGGATTATGATTTGTTTCTTCTAGAAATACTTTTCGGTGAGAAGAGAAGCTTTTTTGCTTTAGTGCAGTCATAGTGACTCAATATTTAGTATGGTAATTTAATACTACCCTTCTTTGGGGATAATGTGTTGGTTTCTGTTTGTGTTTTGACACGACCGATTTATCGGGATTTAACTACTGCACTAGGTAAGCTTTTTCTCTGAATTTATTTTTTTTCTATTGCTTGTAAAGCGCGTGGTCGCCATGATGCTAAAGGCTATTTTCTCTTATTTCTAGAGGCTTTTCGAGGTCATTTACAAGACCGAGACCATCGAATCTCCAGCAACCCTCACACACGAGCGAGGTAATTATTGCTGCAGTTTTTTGTCTAAATTAACGATTTAATTGCTTTATCAGTGTTTTTGTGCATTGTCCACCATTCGCTTTGCATCCCATGTGTTATCTTATCTATTCCATTTAATCAAATCTGAATTTTTATTTTAATGTGACTTTAGTTCTGATCATATTGGGAAGTTTATATTTTCTTTTAGGGGTGAATTATGCCTATCTCTTTATTTATATTCAAGTTTTTGTACCTTCTGTATTTCTGTTATTTGCTGATGGTCGTAGAAAGTCTATTGATAATTTTTGGGAGATTTGTTTTATAAATAAAATATATTTATGCAAGGGGGCTATAGTTGTTTTTTATTAAAATAAGGGGCTTTGTCTAATGCGTATTGGGTTATTGCAGGGTTCGATTACCTGGCTCTTATCTCGGGGTCAATCCTAGGCCAATCCTATCTCCGGGCTACACCACAGCTAATTTTATCACCGAGTCCTCTGCTAGTTCTACCCTCGGAACCAGTGCCATAGCAGTACCTGCAGGTGCCCGGCGCCTTCATCAGAGGTACTTCTTACCTTCACTACTGAGTGTAATGCATCGGATCTAAGGGGTATCGTACAGAATCATTTATCTTTCTCATTATCTCTTTTTTTGTGATTAATTATAATGAATTTTGCACTATAGATTGTGCCTTAAAAGAGCTAAGTTTCATTACTCATTTTTTTTCTGACCGATTGATACAATCCCTCTTAATTCTTCTTTTTTTAATATAAATCAAGCATTGACGGTCGAGCTTCAAGATAGTTTTCAATAATTGTATTCTTTTTTATTCATTTATCGGGTCCATTGATTTAGTTATTGTGGCCATTTAACACTACCTACTGTTATTGATATACTTATAATTAGTGCAGCTACTAGCACGCATACATATATGCAATTAGCTTAGGTAAAATGAAAGTGATAACTTCGGATTGTAGTGTTTAGAGCATTTAGTTGCAAGGCATACAGTACAGAGTTAACAACAGAATTAGTCTCTGTACAATCTACATATTGTACCATTATTATTGCTTACTCAATAGTCTTTGACATTCCTTCGCCTGTTAGATACAACAATTTCAACAATATTCAATAATACTTAATACATATTTTTTTATTTATTCATCAAAAATATTCTTATATATAAATATCTTTGTCGCCTTTATTTGCAACACGAGTCACCAGTGTTTGGTTTGTTTTTTTAAATAAAATTTTTACTTGCTAACTTTGCAACCGTTGATCATTAATGAATAGCAGATGTTAGTATTTATCTAGTAAACCTAGTTTGTGGATGTCTTCTTTCATTCTAATCATATTCAGCCTTATGTATGGTACATACATCGTCACAGAAGAACCAGTGATATCAGAATGATAATGCACGTGATTTCAAATATAGATAGAATCAGGTCATTATAAGATTAAGTTATTTTCTCCTGACAATATACGCTTCCAGTAATTGATTGCCTTTTTGTACTAATAATATCTGAAACTCCGCTGTGCTAAATCGACTCGACCATATCAAATGGCACCCCACCATTCAATTTATTTTTTTTTTGCGATAAAAATTTGTTACACTTTCTGTCCAGGCATGACCCAGTTAGAGGAAATATGGCCATTCGATTAAGCTCCGAAGGGCAGAACGTCCCCAAGTCATGCTATTTCAGAACATAAATCACTAGTTTTTGTCTACCTTTCAAAAATAAATCATCAAGCTTTTATTTATATGGATTACGCTCTTGGGTCCTATCCATCCATGTGCTTTAAATGAAAATGTTTAACAGCTTTTGAGCTTGTATTGCTATAAATTTCATTTTGATTCGGTTTTTTATATCTGAACTACATACATACAGTGTGGTATAAAAAATATAAAAACAGCTGTTATACATAATTTACAAGTAAAATAGGTACTTCTAACGCACATATGTGTAAAGAACAGATTTGTCTACCATGAGAAACCTCATTAGCTAGCTCGTGTAAAGGACTTATTCACTACCAGCTTTCTTTTCAATATTATTTGAATATATCTATTAGAATGGTTTCGGCGATAGGATCCTTGTGACACATCGTTGAATAATAATACTAGGAATAATTAGTACACTGCTTTTAGATGTTTCAATATAATTTAATGAGATATTTTTCTCTACATATATATCAGCTTGATGACGCCTTTATCAAGAGTAGTTGTATACTAAAATCTAAAACTGTTATATCCTACTAAACCGATTGACTGTATTTTGTTTTTATTGCACTGTCAATTATGCAATTGTTTAAAGAGCAGGTCAGTTGGTCGTTCGTATTTAAAACGTCTGTTTTTTTTGTGACTTTTGGATTTCTAGGAACTCGAAATGGTTCAGCCTTTTGCTTTTTGCTTCCGTGTGTAAAAGTTTGACATTATTCGTATCTATAAAATGGTTATTTTC
>MU190041.1:0-19504 GCA_016904865.1 Pissodes strobi
CATCTTATAAAGGAGAAAAAGTGGCAATAATAATGTTAAATTTATTTTATATTATCTCATGAAATAAAGTCAGGAAATAATAAAAATAAAATAGCTGATTTTTCGGTTTATTACGGATATCTCCGGAAGTAGTCGGAATTTTCTCAATTTCTCAACGGCATATCAATGACCTTTAAATTGCGCAACTTTGCCCCAATTTAAACTTTGCTGTATGTCTTACCGTTTACAAGATCCCAATAGTGAGAAGCGAATTTGTTTTACCCTGTATATGTTTTGATATATGCATATTGGTGCCAATACTTCATATTTTTATATAAATTTGAGAAAAAAAACCTGTGTCATACGGACTTTTTTAAAACACCGCCCTAAATTTTAGTGTTGCGTTACGCAAAATGGCCATATACATGAAGTGAATTTTCCTACATCAATCGTTATTGTTATTGAGGTGAAAACTTCTTTAGGCGCGTTTTGCAAATGTTTTTTGTGGGGGTTGAATGAGACCGAGCCGTCACGCGTCACGCATCACGCTCGGATATGTAACGTAACGCTCCTTATACTGGCATGTTCCCTTATAGGTAGAGGGCGGAAATTTTCAGGGATGTAGCCGGGGTAAAAAGGAAGATTCTGGACGAAAACGGCACCCCGTACCCCCCACGTTTGGCCAAGGGAGGGGAGAGAAGGAAAAATTTAAATAATTAATTCCGGGAGAACGGGAAGAGGTACGGGGTCAAAATTTTTATGGTAGTTGCGCCCCATGGGGGGCCCCCTTGACCATACGGAGGGAACGGGGTTCTAATTTAAGGGGGGGATTTATGGGGAAAACCCCTTTTTCGCCCATATCTCTGCAACGAAGGCTCGGATCAAAATTGTGATAAACCATGACCCCGCTTGTCGAAGTTTTCACTTCTATCGTGTGATCTTAAACACACAGAAAAAATATTTTTTTTGCACTTTTAGCTTTTACTTTGCATTCACTCAACATCACCTCTACAAAAGAACTAAGTGCTCACAAAATTTTAGCTCGTGATGTATTGCATGTAGGCCTTTCCTGTTTGCAACGAAAATGTAGGAGGGGGCTTGCGGGTGGAAGGGTAGTCGCGATCGAAACGCAATTGTTTGCAACGTTGCCAGGCTACTACTACCTTAGTAGCAAATATTAAGATGCCCGCATATAAATAATGTATCTCTTACATTACAATTTCTCCAATATTGTAAAAAACATATTTCCATAGTCTTCCTTCCTCCTTCTATAATGTGGTATTTCGTAATTTATTTATTTAATTATCTAATACTACTACCCTGTTCGTGCACTTTCCTAAAATAATACAGTTGACTCTTAATAATCTGCCGGTCGATAATCGGCACCGCTGTGCGCTGTGTAGATAGAAATTCCCGAAATGGAAACAAGTACATACGCGCTTTTTAAATTTCGTGCATTATTACTAACCATCTCTCTAAATACATACTTACGTACATATGTATTAGATACATTATTCGTATTATGTATCTATACCTATAAAATATAGGCAGACACCTTGCTTTTACATACATATTTAGAATCGTTTATATACTCGCCCAATAATTTGCGGATTTAAATAATTGGCAGCACCGCTGGTCCAACCAATACTCGCGCATAGATATGTTGTTTTCTCAACACCCGCCAATTATTATTGTCTACTATACTTTCCTTATAGAGCCGACAACAGCGCAAACAAAACAAAGGATTACTTTGTAAACTAGTAATCCCCTAGAAACGATGCCAACATTGCCGACGGCGGCGGCGGCACCACAGCCGCGATCCGAAGCTCGCAACCAGGGTTGTTAGTTCAATATACCACTGTTGATAAACACGTCGTTTTATGCCATTATTTATTTTTTATGTGTCTTATGTGAGTGCCCGCCGATTAAAAGTGGCATGTTTATTGTAGTGTCAGTAACATTTTGAAAACGTACTAGATTTCAGACTAAACGTATTTGCGTACTGAATGTATTAAAAAAGTACTAGATCTGGTACAATTGTACTAGACTGGCAACCCTGCCCTCACGCCCCACTCGAGTAATTGGAACAGAAGGTATAATCCAATGAATAATTATTCTTTGGTATAATCAATTAAATAGGGATGTAGATGACATGAGCGCTTCTAGCTCAACGGTGGAGCTGGAACCACACAAGGCTTTACTCGAGGACTCGAGGCGTTTTTGTTATTGTTTATATATGCCTCTATTTAATAATTTAATCTGTTTTGACTTTCCTTGGGGTTTCCCTTTTTTTTTGTGCGCATGGTTTCAATTAAATGAAATTGTTGAGAGCCCGTTAAAAACTTAAAAATGAAAATGAATCCAGCTATTCCACATCAGAGGAGGTGTATTAAGAAACAAGTTGGTAGGCTAAATTAATAAGATAGAAGGGATCAGTCGGCTTAAATATTAGTTAAATATATGTTATTTCATTGCAGCTCTGTTATCTATTTAATCTTTATAATAATACTAACAAAACTAACAAACCCTTAGACAAGGAAAGAAGAGGACAGATAATATGGGAAAAAGCCTGTTACCAGCTGCCACATAAATTACTGGGTAACTTCAATAAATTAATCGAAATTATAAGTAATAAATAATAATTAATAAGTAAAAGTAATGTTCAGTCGTAAAATAATATAGCCATTTTATAGGTAGAGTATGAAAATTATATTACCTACGCCTCTGTTGAATGACTCTCCTTGAAGAAGATTTATGGCTTCATTGATTATTTGATGACTGAAAATATCCAAGATCGAGTATCAAATTACTCTCGATAATTAAATAAACATCCCTACCATGATATACTCAGAGGTAACACAATGTGTACAGGGTGTCCGGTTATAAATGTAACCCCCCTTTAACTTTTGTATTTACCCTCGTATAAAAAAATGTTAAGTACAAAAGTTGTAAGAATCTTCATATAGTTTTCTGCGGTGTTACTAGAAAAACAATTGAACATCGAAATTCTACTGTGCAAATTAAATTAATGTTTTTTTAAATGAGACACCCTGTATATTCTTCCGGATATCGGTAGAGCTCTTTAAGACGAGTTCAGTAATATAAGGTTTGTTGGGTCTAGCGATAATAGCTACCACGTAAATTGCAAGAATGTCGAATATCTGATTATTACTGAGCACATTTCCTAAATTCTTTATTTGGTGAGCTAGAAAAAAATGTTGTATACAAAAGTTGTAGGTTCCTTCAGAAAGTTCTCTGCGGTGTTACTAGAAAAACAATTGAACATCAGGAAAGCTTCTGAAGGAAGAATTTTTTTCTAGCTCACCAAATAAATAATTTTGGAGAGGGGTTTAGTAATAATCAGATACCCGACATTCTTGCAATTTACGTGGTAATTATTATAGCTAGACTTAACAAACCTTATATTACTAAACTCGCCTTAAATAGCTCTATCGATATACATAAGAATATACAGGGTGTCCCATTAAAAAAACATTAATTTAATCTGTACAGTAGAATTTCGATGTTCAATTGTTTTTCTAGTAACACCGCAGAAAACTGTATGAAAATCCTTATAACTTTTGTATTTAACATTTTTTTATACGAGGGCAAATAAAACAGTTAAAGGGGGGTTACATTTATAACCGGACACCCTGTACATTATGCATTATTATTAAAACAAGAAATATGCAAATAAACTACAAGGTCAGCAGACAATAATTACCTGTGAAAGGAAATTCCATGCTCCTTCTTCTCACTTCGACTCTTGCAACCATATTCCGAACAATTTACCATTATGAATCTTAGTTTTTATCTCTCTTTGTTCAAAAACTCACAAAATAACTGCAAAATAGCACCGCCACAACAATAGATGTGTTTGCCACATAAATAATGGCCGCCGCTCTGAAAAGGCTTCAATTTCAGTACATTGGCTTAATGTCATGCGCGGTATCCTTACTCTTACCTAATCTAAGACCAAACCAAACTAAGCTACATAACCTATAAAACGTTTTTGTGCTTCAAGTACGAAATAACCGGTGGGAACTTCAGGGGCAAGGGGAAAGTAACCTGTGTCAAACGCGGTAACAGTTGAAACACGTGCGTCGAACATTTGCGCGCGCCGGGCTCGGTTGCGTGCTCAAAACTCTTAGCTGGAAAACGACTCGTTGTTGGCAACGCTGATCATGACAATGTCATCAACATCATGACATTGCGATTTGTAAATTGACATTTGGCAGTTGGCTGTAATGAAAAATTGCTAGTTTGGATTGGTGTTATTTTATGAATGCCTTTGAATTTTTAATTTATTAAAAAGTGTATTGTAGTAATTGTGTTAACAATATGTCTGAAAAGCCAAAACTAGACCTTGGTGTCCTCGAAGAAGACGACGAATTTGAAGAATTTCCCGTTGAAGGTACGAAAGAGACAAATGGTTTGTCTGGTACGAATATAGGAAGTTAGGATTTTGTTATTTGTTTCCGCCTGGGTTGATAAATTTCTGTTCGACAATACCTAGAAATGATTCGCAGCAGAAGGTATTATAAAACATTGTAAAACCCGTCTGGTACGAACACACTTTTGATATCATTTCAGCTAGCAGAAACATTATAAATATTTTAGCATTGGGGACTCAAATTTCTGCGGGCAGATTTGGTATCAAAAATGTGTTCAGAAAAATTAGAACTTATTCTAAATTTCTGCCTCAAAAGTGAGATCAAGTAGTTTTAATTTAGATCACAAAAATTTCGAAATTCGGGTTCATGCTCACATTTTTGATACCAAATCTGCCAAATATTTGGGATGGGTCTACAATGGTCAAATTAACCAAGTTTAGAAAAATGGAACATATTTTAGACTTTCTAAAATAGGAAAAATTATCAAAACAGAAGTACTTGCTGTACATCGATTGAAATTTGGCCAATCCAAGTTTTTTTTTTATGAAGGTTAGGATTTTTAGATGACAATTATCTTTATGGCTGCATACTATCTACTTTTCCCTAAGTAAATATATAACACACGGGCTATACATTACATTATATTCATAACTAATTTTGTACTAGATTGGACTGGAAAGGAAAAAGATGACCAAGACATTAGCGTTTGGGAGGACAATTGGGAAGATGACAACATTGAAGATGATTTTAATAAACAATTAAGGTAAGACATTTTTGAAGCCAAAATACAATAAATGGTATAAAATAAATGAATTTACTAATTAATTAATTACTTGATTTGCTAGACGACAGCATTATATGATAATTTAAAAACATACAATCTTTTTTTCAGGGCTCAACTTGAGAAGCAAAAGACCAAACCTCCAGCAAAATAATTATTTTTATGAAATATATTTGATAATTTAGGTTAAGTTATGTATTTCATGTTATTTCAAATTGTAAGTTTTCTGTAATAAAAGGTTTCTATGCAACTTTCTTGCTTCAAGAGTGGTCAATTATTATTATACTTCCGAGTTGTATGGACTCTAATAAGATCTTTCATTTGTTAACTAGATAAAAATTATTAAACTATTTATGTCCTACGTAAGAAAATATCCTCATCAATAACTTTTTTTATTACACTCTTATAATTTGTTTTATTTTTGGTAAGTACTTAGTTCTAAATCAGTTTATGTATTTATTGGTGTACATAGAATTTTTAATGTATTGGTTCACAGAAAGTTATTTCATAATATTGACATTCATGTTAAGCTCTTTATTCTTCTGATTTGTAAAAACAAATTGTGTTCATCACTAAGACAGATCTTTGTGAAAATTATTTTTTAATTTAATAAAATATCTATAATAGGAAATAACAGTTTCAACCTAAGCAGAAATTAAATGTTTGTTCTACATATAGTCAACATCAAATCTTTCCGATTCTGTTCTGGCTCCAACAGCACAAGACAAAAGGGCTTGGATACTTCTTTCTTCACCACTGCCATAAATATAACCATTTGCCTAAAACAAAACAACCTTCAATATCTCTTCTCTAAAATAAATCTATATAATACATAACATTTGTTTAGAACACATTCATATTGAGATTTGATATAATAATATATAATTAAATCATAATAGTAATTAATAGAGTTAACAACTTCATTATTCAGGTAAGTTACTACACTATTTGTGTTTCTCCTTTTTCAGAAAAAAATAAGGCATAATCATATTGCTACCATGGCATTAGTTAATTGTAAACAATCTGGATATAAAAAAATTAAAATACAAAAAAGCTGAATTAGATTTCCTAAATGGTACTAAGTATATAAATGTCAGGGCCTAGAAAAAGAAGATTCAAAGTTACCTATATTATCAGGACCTTTTTCCACTCTTAATATTTTCCATGGCAGAATTGGTCAAATTTTATATGATTTTATTTCCCATAAAATATTTGAAGGAAATTATAGGATTGTTTACCTTTCTTTCTTGAGAAAGACATTTGTCTTAATTGCCAGACTTCATAAGCGAAAAACAGATGGTTGGCAATCCTAGTTGTTAATGAACTATAATATAGTTAGTTAAAATCAATCTACCTTATCAACAGCACTTTTCAACTCCAACAAACTCTTTTCTGAATTAACATCTAGAGGTACAAAAGCCACCAAGCTGTAATCTTCAATGAGACCAACAATTGCTTTGTTTAGTTTCTTAAATTTCTTGGTAAATGGCCCATCATCTAACAGCTCCAACAGATATTGCAGATCAAGCACATCTGTGTAGAAATCTAGACCAAAGTCCAATTTTGAAGAGTTCTTTTTAAGTAAATCTGCCTAAAAATGGGTACATTAGTTAAGTCACTAAAACTATCACACAAAACCTATATTTTATGATTTAGGCTTATAAAAGGTTCAATGGCTAGAATAGAACTAGTTCCAAAAGAGTTTTATCAATTGACACTAATTATATTAGGGATTATACATACAATGCAACTTACCTTACTTAAAACGTTAACATGAGGAAGGGCAACCTGCATCATAGTAGACAGGGACAATAACAAAGTGGAAATAAATTTGGGAGGATCTGAACAATAATGCGAATCCACCAAGTGAACTGCACACAGATGATAGTTCAGCTTTTCAAGCTTTGCAAATATTGTCTTAATTGAATTATGATGAGTATATAATTCAACTTGCCCAGGCATGTCAAAAATGAGGTAGCTGTCCTTGACTTGAACGAGCTGGAGTAACAGCCAGTCAAAGTTTTCTTCCAAGTATTCCATACAGTACATCAGAGCACCATTAGGTCCTACAAGTCAAGAAAAAAATCTATTCTAGAAGATAAACCACAACAGGTTTTGAATAGTTAACATGTGCTTTTTATTAGCCAATATCTTTGGTATGCAATGCTACACTATAAAACAAACATAAAATAAAGATGGTCCTTCTGGATTGCATAATGCTCAAAAAAGAAAACATTAAACAAGAGGACAAACAGTGTGATAACACAAATTACAATACATACTAATTATGTTGTTAAAGTAACATAGCATTTGTTAAAATATATTAAAAACTGAGTTTGACTTTCCCTGTGTGGCAGCATTTACTTTTAAACAGTCCAAGTTGTCTATAAAATTTTGTCTACAATATGGCCTGCATTCTAAAAGGAGAAAAGGCCAGATTTAATTTGATGCAGTAGGGCAGGTGCAAGAAAGGGAACAAACATAATTTTTTCTATCTTCAATGAGTAAAGACACCAGACTAATAAGTTAAAAATACTGTGTGAAATCATATTTGTGGTTCTTTAGGGCAAGGAATCCATTTTTACCATTTATTGTTCATAACGGTACAAAAAAAAACATGATATGGCAACAGAGACAAAATATATATAAACTGATACCTAAATTACAAGTCTTCATAACATCTTCGACAGTTACTAATTGCATAATATCAATATTAGGGGCATAGTTCATATTTTCATTTGCTGGATCCAAATTGACAACTTCAACTTTTCTATTTAGCTTCTTTTTGTAAAACTCATACACTTTCCCACAATAAGTAGTTTTACCACTGCCTGGAGGCCCTATGATAACTTGACCGAAATAGCTTTCAGTTACTTTTGCTCTTTTCACCAAAGCCATAATTAATTAGTCTATATTAGGTATTCAATCTGCAAAGGGAATATATAATAAAGATAATTATCAACAATACAATAATGCTGAGTAATTACATTTTCAGCTCTATTAAATCATTTGTATATGCTCAATGATCAATAACACTGAGTAATCATATTTTCAGCTATAATAAATAATTTGTATAGGCTCATGCATTAATGGCATGACTTTAAAGCGTTCTAGAAATATGTATGATCCTTGGTATGACCATACTTTACATGTCGAGTGTAGAGCATACATAACATACACAATTTCAGATAGGGCACATTAAATATATGTATTTGCTTACCTAACAAGTTTGAAACTAATTTGACTTGAAATTTCTAATAGCGTCAACAATGAGTTTTAAATGATCAACTTTATAATTTTTTAATGTAAGGCTGAACAGTAATGGCTTCTTGACGTCGAGTTGTTCAGCAATGTACCTTATTCCAGCTTCAATCTCAATATTGTCTCCTCCAAGTAAAGTATCTAGATTATACACTGGGTCGTTACTTACTATCCCGTTCTCTACTTGTTCAGCTTCTACAGAATACAGATTTCCTATTTTGCCAAACTGAGTGATAATGTATGTGATATTTGTTTGAAAATAGCAAATAATAAATTCTGTGTGGTAGCTATCAATTATAGCAGCGAAATTTACGATATTTAAAGAGGGTTCGTTGTTAATATTTATGGAACTGATGGTTTCAGCTAAATCCATTGCATATATTTGTACATTCCACTATTTATAATGACGAATATTACATATTTTAAGAAATTAGGAAAATGTAAAGCGAAAAATTGCAATAACAATATCAAACAAAAACGAAAAACAAACACTGACAGCTGACGCTGACAGGCTGTCACTAGTGTCACTGACTGACCACATTAAGCTGCATTTACTTTCAATTTGAAGTCCAAGTCAAAGTGCAATTCGCAAATATGTCATTTACATTGAACGAATTTTTAGGTTACGTAATTATACGTATGGAATGTTTTATTTTGTGTATTGTAAATTGCCAGATAATTACAAATCATTTTTAAGAACAATTCCTCGTTGAAATCGTTTTTTTCAATTACGGTGCCTTCAAAAAAATCATTTTCATCAAAGTGGGGCTCTTCAAAGTCCATTTTACATGTGTCCGAATTGTTTGATACAAATTTTAATTTATTCCAACACAAAATTGAAATTTACCTAATCCATAGATAAATTAGACCTAACCTAAACAAAGCAACATTAAGAATATTAAGATAAACAAAAATAATCTAACCTAGAAATTTATTTTCTGCTTGCATTTGGCAAGCAGCTTAACAAAATTCAAAGTGCGCTTCAAAGTCAACTTCGAATTTTGTCCAATGTAAATGCTACGTGCTGTCACCATATGACAAGCAGGCAAATTTCAGCTTGAATTTGACTTCAAATTGAATGTAAATGCAGCGTTAGCCGCTTTCGAGTTCTTGGGTTTCACGCACCTGGAGTACGCCGGGAGTGCCCTACACCTATTCAAATTCAAAATATGCTTTATTGTGTAAGTCATAATTATGTCTTGTTAACAGATAAAGGTTATAAACAAGCGAAAGAATTATATATATAAAAAAAAGAAAAGAACTCGAGTCATATAGAGGAATTTTACAAACAGAGAAAGTACAAACATAAAGATGGGCACTAAATTTGTCTTTAACGTTAACCCTTCCTCAATGATCAGCCCAAGAAACCTGGCCTCTTTTTGCCTAATTACAAGTTACAAGAGTCCTCAAGATAGCAATCGGAAACATCACAACGAAAACAGACAATACTTGGCGTTCTGATGCTTTGGAGTGCGGCGATACCATTCTACGTTTTCCTTGCTCGTTGATCGTTGAAGCACCACCCGATTATTCTAAGCTTTATACACTTCAAATTGTTAAATGTAAATATTTTAAATTTTATTCACCATAGCATGGATCTATGTAAGATCGAATTTAACTCAACGTATCCATAGTCAGTGAGATCTCTATCTACAGGTCGCCTTCTACAAGCGCACCTCTTTTTCTCTCTCACATTAAAGCTTATTTCTCAGATCCATTTGAAAGTAAGGTTGATGTCCTGTTGGGGGACATAAATAACATAAATCTGAACTTGGTTGATGAAAACAATGATGAAATTACCACTTATAATGCAATATTAAATAATCTACCATTAACTCTCCTACAAGGGTTACAATGGATTCTTCCACTGTTTTAGACCACATACTTTTAAGTAAAAATGTAGGGACCAACCTCAAGTACTCATCATTTTTATTATTCATTCTGCCATTACATACCACCATATACGTATAAAAGAATACGTATTATGCATACCACTATCCAACCATGTTTAATATAAATAGTGTTGGCAATATACGACCAAATAGAAACGCACTGTCACTAAAATAGATTATACATAATTAAACATTCTAATACAAAATCAGAATTTTGATAGCGTCCATAGCACCAAAAACCCAGATTTTGCAATATTTGAATAATATAATTTTAGATGCCTTAAATCAAACTAAATCGCAAAAAAGATAGTTTATAAACTCTAAACCCCCTAGCGAACGGTTGTCTAGTTTTTTTCGATCCTTGCTACTTTTTCGGCGCTAGAACGACCCATTGTCAAAAATATACACGCCAAAAGAATTATTCGCCATTCTCAGATTCTTGCCAATTTCAACCCTAACCCTAGTTCGGAGACTCGGAAACCGTCAAAAAGAGGATGCACGGAAAATGTCATCAAAATTAATTGATTTTTTCGATAGTTATCGTGTATCAAAGCAAACTTTTGAAAAATAATCTAATATGACGCAGTAACAACAAAACAATTAACCTTCCGCTAAAAATATGCAGAAGACGTTGCCTGTACCGCATCAGAGGACTTCAGAGTAGCGCGCGCATTACATTGTTGACAAACACCATATCTTTAGGGTATAGCGAATTGCTGTCAACTGGTCCGTAGCTCAGTGGTTGGACGCTGAGTCTGCAATACGGCGGCGCGGGTTCGATTCCAGTGGCAAGACATGTTTTTTTTATTTTTAATATTACGTCTAAAAAGATTTTTTCTACATTTTGCGCATGCCTTGGATTAGTTTTGGTTAGTTTCTGTTGGTTGCGCCGCCGTAGCGAGTGAAGCGAGCGGAGTGCCATGCGTGAAGTGTATATTAGACATTTTTGTCAACAATGTGATGCGCGCGCAACTCTGAAGCTCTCTGATGCGGTAGGGTCAACGTCTCGTAAAATATGCCAAATCTCAAATTTCCACTCGCAGCCGTTTTCGAGAAAACTTAAGTTGACGCTGATTTTATTCGAATGAGTGATAGCTGAGCGCCACTCATCGCGCCTGATCGTGCGAAATTCATTCCTTACCCAAGAAAAAGTGTATTGAGCGCGCCAGACTCTTTCGTTCTCTCGCTTTGCTGAGGTCCAGACTATATCCGAATGAGCATCACATATAGCCGAGCCTAACGATTCATTCTTATTCACTACCCAGTAAAAAAGTGCGCTGAACGCGCCGAAAGAAGTTTTCACTTCAAAAACCTAAAAGCATCTTCTACCTACAAAACACGAAAGTTAAATAGAACACGACGTACTTATCCTAACCTCTATCATTAATTAAATCAAACGTTCACGATCCCATTTTAACCATTCCAGTGCTCACTGCTCGATAGGTGCATGACCAATCTGTTTGGTTTTCGGATTGAACTGACATAACCTCATTTTTTCAATTATTTTCATTCTTGTAGTGTAAGTGCCCAGCGACATAAAGTTGCATTTATAAATACTGTCTTGGAAATTTTTGTGTAGCTTAATTGCGGCTAGTCTACCACCTTTTCCCTTTATGAAAACTTTCGTAGTGGGGGCGTTTGTTTTCCAGTTTTTCCGAAAGCCGACCATTTCGCGTAGTGCAAAAAATTTATGGATACTGTTTTTATTTTTAATGTAATCGCGAGGCAAGTATATGAAACGCGCGAAAAAAAAAGTGTCCGACAAAAATTTTGGGGCATTAAGGGTGTCCGACAATTCAAACATATCCAATTAATGAGTTAAAAACATTTATGAATAACGAGCTGATTTTTTCAGGATTACTTAATAAAAATATGTAGAAAATGAATATCCAATTGTCCGACAAATTACATTTTCCGATTTTCCAGTCCGACACGGGAAAGTCATCGGTTTCACGAAGCCAAAAAATTTACGAATAACTGTCGGACAAAAAAGAATCATGTATGTAAAACAAGTACTCGACATGTGGTATAACTGTCCGACAAATATGTCGGGACCAATCTGCAGTCCGACAAAAAAGCATCAATTTTAAACAGCATTATTTTTCAAGTATTCATTAATTGTGATAAAGTTTTATAAGCTACTGTAAATGGATTGTGAAATGCGTAAATAGTTAATAATATGTATTGAAACCTTGATTGAAACTTACCGACCCCCAGTATATGTATTACCTTTTGAAAGTCGGCAGTCAGACACGTGATCGTACAATTTTTTACAAACCTATCTCGACCCATCCATTACGTTGTGTATTTAGTAGCTCCCAAATTCTTTTAGAGTTAACCCATCAGATAACCCTGACGTCCTACTAATAGAACGGCATCTTTAGAAATATCTGCGCACGCCAATGGTGAGAAATTTGGCTCGTCCGTCATCTATAAGTGAGTTTCGGGACAACCTTATTTGACAGTTCCGCGCCGTGTTGCTTGCGCGGCGCTGCATGTTTTTGTTTAACTTAATTATAAAAGTGAATAAAAATGGCCGAATATAACATCAAGTTTGCTAGGTAAGTATATTACTCAAGAAACATTCAATAATTTATTAGTGTTAGCTTTATTTTCATGTATATATACCAAAATAACAATATATTTACTGATAACTTCAATAAGGCATGCTAGTCGTTGGCAGCGAGCCGCCATTTATTGCCGTCCTTTATATAGGCCGTTAGGAATAAGAGCTACTTTACGAAATAAAAATTTGATTACTTATATTATTTTGTAAGTAGTGGGTAAAGTAATATCTAAAATTACCTCTATTTTTCATTTTTAGTGGTTTTTCAATGCATGATGCATTAGCAATGCTCGAGAAAGACGATTTTCCGCATCATCCTTCAGCTGACATTGTCATGTTACCGCCCGACGACGACTGTGAAACCGACGAGGATTCAAGCCAGGAAGATACGATGTGCCCTGATAATTTACCCTTTGCTCAGCTTAGGGCTGCAGCAGAAATACGGGTACCTCTCTAAGATTCGGATTCGGAAGATGACAACATTCCTCTAGCTCAACTTATTCCAAAAAAGTCAAAATTCGGTCCAAAATTTGCCAAAGTTTATAATTGGACTAAAAGTCATATTCCATATGAGCCATGTAACTTTGATTCAGGTCAAAAATTTGACTTAGAAGACGCAAATGACAGTTCACCGGTCTCCTAGTTTTTTAATTTCTTTGATGAAAACGTTTTTGACTTACTCATTGAAGAAACAAATCATCATGCGGCAAAAAAAATAAAAATAACAAACCAGTTACTGTCCGAGAAATGAAGTTCCGTTGGTATATCCGAGACGTAAAATGTTTTGGGAACAGGATAAAGATGTAAAAAAAAAACATTCTTCTTTCAGAGATAGGTGTGATCACATAATGCAGATAACGACAATTTGTTTACTAGTGATATATTTGCTAATGTTCGTCCTTTGATTACTCTATTGAGTCAAAATTTCCTAAGATATGCACCTAAAATTGAGACCCATAGTGATGATGAGGGCATGGTACCCTATTTTGGGTGCCATGGCTGCAAACAATTTATGCGGGGTAAACCCATACGCTGGGGCTACAAGCTTTGGGTAGGTTGCTCAACAAGTGGTTATATCAATTGGTTTGAACCATATCAAGGCGCTTCTACGCACCTTTCACCAGAGTATAAGGAAGTTGGATCAGGCACTGGTGTTCTGCTCTGTTACGTAGATCAACTTTTGACACGTTGCGTTGGCCTCAAAATAACTCTTATTTTTTTTGATAATTTTTTTCCAACTTGCCGTTTTTTGAATATCTATCTGCCAAAGGTATTCGAGAAACTGGAACCGTTCGCTCAAACCGCATTCCCAAAAATCCCCTCAAGTCATCAACTCAAAAAATGTCCAAGAGGTACGCATGATCACAAATCCGATATAAACAAAAAATTAACAATTCTTAGTTGGAATGATAATAGCGTGGTTTCGATGGTATCCAATGCTGTCGGTTTGAATCCCATACGGATGGTAAAACGGTATTCAACGGTATGATACCTAATAAATAACTTGAATAAAGGTGATTTTTTTTTTTAATTTTCATACCTCAGAAATAAGTGGGTTAACATAAAACAAATCTTAATAAGTGAAGAAAGAACATCTTAATTTCCTTAAAGCTCAGTATGAACATAGGTAAGTTAAGTCCATTTGTTAAACTCTAAATATACTTAATTATGCCACCTTTCATAACTTGTAGTAACATCCAGGACGGCAGTACTTAATATTACCATTTTTAATTCACGAATAAAAAAACATTTTGCTTATTTTTTACGCATAAGGTAATGTTTTACTGTCGGACAATTTATTCATTATGTTCTCTAGTTCATTTAAAAGCAAAAAATCGAAAAAAGAAATTGTTATTCGTAAATTTTTTGGCTACGTGAAACCGTTGATTTTCCCGCGTCGGACTGGAAAGTCGGAAAATGTAATTTGTCGGATAATTGGATATTTATTTTCTGCATATTTTTATTAAGTAATCCTGAAAAAATCAGCTCGTTATCCATAATTTTTTTTAACTCATGAAATACATATGTTTGAATTGTCACTTTTTTTTCGCGCGTTTCATAAACTTGCCTCGCAATTACATTAAAGAAAAAAACAGTATCCATAATTTTTTTGCACTACGCGAAATGACCGGCTTTCGGAAAGCCTGGAAAGCAAACGCCCCCACTACGAAAGTTTTCATAAAGGGAAAAGGTGGTAGACTAGCCGCAATTAAGCTACACAAAAATTTCCAAGACAGTATTCATAAATGCAGCTTTATGTCGCTGGGCCCTTACACTAATACGATCAGCGGATTCATGGCAGTGCAGCGGGCCGCAGGTATCGCGATTTTTTCTAGGAATGTCCGATTGTTTCGTTGCTGCTTATTGCACAGCTTATTCAATAATCAGCTACTCATCTTACGGCGGCATCCTTTGATTTGGGAAAGTCAAGTGAAAATTTTAGAAGAGGGCCATGAATTAATATTTTTCTAAACGTCTGGGATCTGAATAATACTTTTGGCAGTTCGTTTAATTTAAAATACGATGTTTTATCGTCTAAAATCCGTTTGAAAACGATTTTAAATGGCAAAGTTGTATAAAATTCCGAAATTTACGGTCTTTTTAGGGCAGTAGCCGTAGCTTCGGACGAATTAGTCGTGGATTTTGAAGCGAATATTCATTTTAAATTCAGCTCGCTTCGTGTCATTGCATTGCCTGAAAAATCACGAGACCGTGAAACTGAACCGCTCAAGCCACTGCCAGGATGCGCAGTGCCCGACACTCCAACTCTCCGATTTCAATAGAGATGAGTAGTTGGTTATTGAATAAGCTGTGTTTATTGTATTTACATATTCCCTTTTATTCAATGTTTACAAAATTAGGCGGTTATTTGAAAATGGGTGTATATAACATACACACTCCAAGCATTAGTACAACGACTAAATTCAAAAAAACATTTTGCTTCTTTTTTACGCATAAGGTAATGTTTTACTGTCGGACAACTTATTCATTATGTTCTCTAGTTTATTTCAAAGCAAAAAATCGAAAGAAGAAATGGTTATTCGTAAATTTTTTGGCTTCGTGAAACCGATGATTTTCCCGTGTCGGACTGGAAAATCGGAAAATGTAATTTGTCGGACAGTTGGATATTCATTTTCTATATATTTTTATTAAGTAATCCTGAAAAAATCAGCTCGTTATTCATAAATTTTTTTAACTCATGAATTGGAGATGTTTGAATTGTCGGACACCTTTAACGCCCCAAAATTTTTGTCGGACACTTTTTTTTTCGCGCGTTTCATAAACTTGCCTCGCGATTACATTAAAAATAAAAACAGTATCCATAAATTTTTTGCACTACGCGAAATGGTCGGCTTTTGGAAGAACTGGAAAGCAAACGCCCCCACTACGAAAGTTTTCATAAAGGGAAAAGGTGGTAGACTAGCCGCAATTAAACCACACAAAAATTTCCAAGACAGTATTCATAAATGCAACTTTATGTCGCTGGGCACTTACACTAATTCTTTAGCACGATAACAAAATATTTTATGATAAACGAAAACCAATCAAAATTGTTTTGATCGGGTTTTTCGTTCATCATAAAATGTTTTGCTAAAGCTGCGCTGCGATCATTTATTATAAATCAGTTCACGTCGTATTTTTTTTTAATCTCCCGCCTAAACTGAGGTGGTCGGTGGTCACTCCAACCGTTGACAGTTTTTAGTGACCTGATATTTACTTCTTCAACTGATTTTTTTTTTAATTGATTGGTTGCAAAAGGAACATAATGGGATAGTAGGTACTACCATTCCAGGGGTCGCCGCGGGGCGGTGGATTATTTACTGATAATATATTGCATAATTCCTAAGACGTATTATAATTCAGAGTAGTATGGACACCAGCCAAGTTGATGTGAGTTGGTAAAATTTTACAGGGCGATTAGGTATACCATGGGGAAACCTGCAGTGATAATGTAGTTGCATACCACACCATCAGAAAAGTCTAAAAAATAAAAGATTGATCATATATCACATAATTCCTAAGGTTTATTATAGTTCAGAGTAGTGTGGACACTAGCCAAGTTGAAGTTCGCCCATGAAATTTTGCAGGGTATTTAGGATACTATGGGGAAGCCTCCTGTAATATTGTAGGTGATTGCTATTCAATCATAAAAGCCAGAAAAAAAAAGAATGATAATACATGGCATAATTTCTAAGATGTATTATCCTTGGGAGTAGTGTTAACACTAGCCGGCATGATGTAGGTTCGTAGGTTGATTATTACCTATACTCTCCCTAATTTATAAATCTCTGTAACTAATGGCATTGATCCGTGATCCCCCTTTAAGGATGATATCCAAGCGCACAGTCAGGGTGGAAACTGGCAGCGTCTCTGCGATGGCGAGCGAAGTCAAAGGCTGTCCCAAGGTGGGGTTTTGTCTCTCCTCCTTTGGTGTCTAGTAGTAGACAGGTACTGCAGGAGCTCAATAAGGCTGGGTTTTACACTTTAGCCTATACAGATGATCTGGTCATCATTACTGATGACCGAATCATTGTTCGCACAAGGGCGACTCATGCAACTAATATTTCATTTGAATTAGTACTCTTTACGAGGAAGCGCAAATCCTTTCGGTCTTCAACTTGTTCCGCAGGCCTTTGAGCTAGTAAGGGCCAGCTAAGCATCTCGGGGTCATACTGAACTCGAAGTTGACCTGGAAGGAGTAGAAGTTAGCAGCTCTATGAGCCTTTGGACGCACGTGAGGCCTACAGCCTAGGATTCTCCACTGGATGTATACGGCTGTAGTTCGCCCCGTTATCACTTACGAGGCCATCGTATGGTGGATCGGTACGCAAACGGCCATGTCTAGGGCTCAGCTGGACAGAGTTCAGAGACTGACTTGAATGGGAATCAAATGTGCTATAAGGACGGCATCAACTAGGGCTCTTGAGAGACTGATATACATCTCCACCTATACCTGCAGTATGAGGTGTTGAGATCTGCATATAGACTGAAAAGTCTCGGCCATCTAAGGTACAATAATAGCCCGAGGGGAGCGGACACATCAGGGTCTGGAGAAGGACGGCTAATGGATGTTCTCAGTAAGGGCTGACAACATACCGCCTGGTGTGCAAAATTCATGAGCTCCCATTAATTTGACTAGTACCACCCCTAGCGGTATGAATATGAATTCTCCGCTCTTAGCATATATTACACTCTGAAAGCCATTAAAATCATATTTATTTTTGGTGTATATACAAATTTCCACCCTTGAATTAAAGAATAGGTATGCGTGTTCTCGCGATTATATGGCTTAGGTTTTATGGATAACTTCATTTTAACACTGTCGATGTGAGCTTTGAAATTGTAATTTCTGAAAGTAAAAGTTGACTTTATTATATATTGGATTGTTTTAACTTAAATATATATTTTGAAAGTCGACCTACCAGCGATGGAGCGATGACATTTACTTTCTTGAAACATTCTGTATGTATGTATGATTTGCGTCTAGCCGGAGCAGAGCTTCCACAGTTCCGCATGGCCAGACGGTGCGGACTGGCTCTCATATTTCAGGAGATGCTTAACAATAACAATATCTTCCTGCCGTTTCCTGATTAGATATAAGTACAAATAGTACTATGTAGTTTGCATGAACCGTCATTAGATGAGGTGTACGGTTCAGTTGCCATACTGTTTAATCCCTGAATGGAAGTATTTTTTTAAAGTATTTTTTAGGCATACCATGGGTTAATTGTTTTTGTCGGTTTTGCTACTGTAGAGAACTATGCGAGCGGAAGGCAATGCATTTGTTTGAATATTTGAATACATGTGGTCCTGCTTAACATAAAGGTACAGACGGAACTGACGGAGCTTTGGTCCGGCTAGAATTTTGCATAAAGAAGGAAAAAAAGCGTCTAGCGCTCCCATTAACTCTTCGATGCGAAAGCCGTAGACATGCGTAATGGTAGACTGTATCTGAATTATCCATGTCTAGCTTGCAACGCCTCGGTGGTGTAGTAGTTAGACGTTCTGCTTGTCATTTGTACGCCGCGGTTTCGATTCCCGCCGGTCGCAACACATATTTTGTTTACTTTTTTTAAGGTTATGTTTGCTTTTTAGTGATGTATTTTTTTCTTAATTTTGGACAAGTTAGGGTTAGTTTTGGTTAGTTCTTGTTGGTTGCTCCCCCGTAGCGCGCGGAGGGCCATGCAAAGCCATAATAATACCTATTCTTGTTTCGCCATTACGCATGTCCACGGCTTTCGCATCGAAAAGTTAGTGGGAGCGCTAGACGCATGTGAGAGGATAGGAGAGGAGAGACGTAACATCGATTTCCAGAATAATTGAAAAAACGCAATTTTCTGGTGCCAAACACCGAGGTGTCACCAGGATTGTTTTGTGTTTTAAATGTTTGAAAGTGAATACAAAAGCTTAATTTCTACGTTATCTGCTTTTATTTTTTTTTTCGGACAAGAACTGCAAAGTTCTTTAATACAAACAAAAACATTGGCAGACTGAACCCTTAGATTTTATTAATTTCAAAATTATATTATATAACCAATATTAAACTAATTTTCCTGGGTTATAATCTATGACTTTTTTTACTGTGAAAATTACATCTTGAAGTACTTGTCGGTTCTGAGGCAATAGTTTT
>MU190041.1:29504-46373 GCA_016904865.1 Pissodes strobi
CTTATTACCCATTGGGAAAATATTGGTAGAAAGTTAGGGGCCGAAGCATGGATGTCAAAACCACATTTCAAAAACGTCGAGATTTACAGCGAAAATTTAGTAGCTATTCAAATGACTAAACAGAAAGTCACATATGATAAGCCCATATACGTGGGATTCGCCATCTTGGATATATCCAAAACGATCATGTACGACTTTTTGTATAGTTATATTAAACCAAAATACGGGAATAAAGGCACTCTACTCTACACTGATACTGACTCTCTTATTTTAAAGATTGAAACAGAAAATTTCTATGACGATAGGCGTGATAATTTGGATAGATTCGATACATCTAATTACTCAGAGGATAACCCATACGATCTTCCTGTAAACAAATCAATCATTGGTCGAATGAAAGATGAATATGCAGGTAAAATCGTGTGGGAGTTCTTTGGGACCGGAGCGAAGGCGTATTGTGTTAATGTGGAAGGTAACGTAACCAAAAAAGCAAAAGGTGTGCCTGACTGCGTCACTAAAAAAGAACTAAGTCTTGAAGACTACAAGACTGCTGTTGACGTAGCGGGCACACGTATTCATCGCGAGATGAATACGTTCCGTTCGCATCAACACGATATGTATGTCGAACTGAAAAATAAAGTAGCTTTGTCTTACGCGGACGATAAACGCTTCATTATTAACGGGTCCGAGTTCACGCTTGCGATAGGCCATCGTGATATAGCATTGTATAAGGAATCATCGGAAATTCCATAAGGGCCAAGACTGATCTGACAGCTTTCTTTATTTTATTTCTTTTGGCTGGCAAAGACAATGTTTTTAATGGGTCTAGTTAAGTTATTTATTATTAGTTAAGTTATTTATTATTATATTATTATATTTATTTATTTCTTATAGTAATTTTTATATGTATACAGACTTATGCTCTTTTATATTTTATACACCATTTTTATACAACTTTTTTACATTTGAAATAAAACATTTTGTTGTTTAATAAGTTATTTTATTTCTTAGTCTAGTTTATCGATAAATCCATACAAGTCATATTTATAGGTTAAAACTAAATCTATGTTACACTCATTCCAGGAAATGCAGCCTCTAGTACGCATATCGCAAATAGTTAGGCCTCTGCTTTCCTCTTCATACCAGTAGCTTATATAGATATATTCGCCAATGTAGAAATTTGTATCGCACCATCTATCATTAATTGATTCGAGAAACGCTAAAAAGTCCATGAATTCATCGGGCGTAAAAGAAATTGAGACATCACCAACATGCTTCAAAATGACTTGGTCGTCTGATGCAATAATTTTTATAATATCATCAATATTTAACTCTCGAAAAACAGGCATTGGAGCTCTTCTTCGAGCGTCACTAGATTCTGCTTTATTTCCAGATCTCGAAGTTGTTTCAAACAACTTGCTTCACTTTGATTCCATACTAAGTTTTTTAAAGTCGGAAAATATTTTTTTCTTATTTTCGTAAAACACTAAATCTTTTTTCACACATACAAGATTTTCCAAATGTTTATGAATTCTCGTAAGTAGTATATACTCGACATAATCTAAAGATATACTGAGCCTAAATGTTGAGATCAGTTGTATTTATCTATTTTTTACGCAATTAAAACACACAGTTTGATTAAAAGTATTTATTGAGGTAAAAGGCTGGCAATATAATCATATAATACAACAACATTCTTAACACTACAAGAACAAATTTTAAGTTTATGATGTATACATGCTGAATCACTACGTTCTAATTTAGGTAGTTCACCCTTTGAAAATTCCAAATTAACAATGTTAGGTGTTTTTAAACACATCTCAGAATAGGCTTTCATTAAAAAATCTTTCTTTACATATCCTTTAACATAAATAGTATCCACGTCTTGAAGCTCTCGATAAAGAATCTTATTAAGTTGATTATATTCAGTATTTCCTGTTTTATAATGTATACCGTGAATATTTAAAAATACGTATTGCGTAGTTTTCCTTTGTGACTCACTCAAATCTCGAAATAATATTTTTGGTTTAAAAATCCATGTTTTTATTTGCTTACCATCATATATAGCAAGTTCTTTAACTTAAAAATCAGGTGTAGAATAACCTTGAGCGTCTATGACTAAGAACTTCATTTTATCAAGGTTTGTTGTAAACTGATTAAATCAGGTTTCGAACATTACCTGATAAAGGTAAATATTCCAAAACTCGGTCATGTACAATGATGCAATACGCTCGAGTATCATCAGAGAAATTCTCCGAACTCTGAAACTCTAACTTTACATCGATAGTACTAGTTTTAAGAGCCTCGTTTGTTTTGAGCAGTCAATTACAAACAGAGTTCTATTTACAAAAGCGGTAAAATCCAATAATGGTTCGCTAAGAGTTTTTCCCAAATAAGATTTTTGAAATTCGGTATACATTCTATACAGTTCTGCAAACTGTTTATTTCCAAAATTCAGATTGAGTGATTCATATGGATAAACCTCTGATTTTAAATATAACCTAACATCGGTAATATTTAAATTATCGAAATACGTAATATCGGATTTAGGGTTGTCTTTACGATTTTTCTGGAAAAATACAATAACATATCGAGCTCTCTCAGACATGGATTTAACAGTCCAAATATCTCTCTTTGTATTTCTTAGCGCAGGTAGCTCATGGATTTCCCATCCTCTGAATCCCATAAATATTGGTTTATTTTTAGCGATTTCTTCAAACAGTTTTAGCTTTAATAAATCGTTGGGGTATATGTGCTTAACTCTTAGTTCGATGTTTGAAATTGATATGGTAGCTTTCTTATCTCCAGTAGCGTTGACATAACAGTTATCATCATTTCTAGCTCGAACTAGTTTAATTTTCTGTTTGCCCATAATAGCATTTGTATAATCAGAAAATATACCCAAGAAACAGCTTAACGGTATGAGTAAGTTAAATTCTCCAGATGCTGGAATAGAGGATTTTATCACTCCACCTGGCCAACACCATCCTGAAATATCTAACGCTTTACTCTCATGCTCGTTAAGACATAAAAGGCTTTTAACAGTACTAGTAATACCAGGATCACGTACTTTTTCAATTTCTTTACCATTTAATTCATAGGTTATGGATTCGAATAAGAAAGCACCTGCATTATTTGTGAGAGAGCAGGAACCGGTCTTTCCTGTTGTAGTTTCTTCAGTAATCTTTGCTTCTATATAAATCTCAGCCTGACTAATATCCATAAAAATATCTTGTTGGTTGATAACTATTTCTATCTCATCGCTGTTGTTAAATGATTTCGTGAATGGGTGATATGTATGCCATTCTTCTCGAGATATAGACTCATCTACGCTGACTGGGTGAAATATTTGTAGTTTTTCTGATACGATATCCATAATTGTTTGCGATTGGATGTAGCTGCGCTAAACTTTTCCAGGTGAGTGACTGCTCTGACTCTCTGGCTCTGACGTTTGTCTACTGACTGAGGTTATGGTAGGAGTGTTGGTATTTAAATAGTTTCCTTTTTGGTTAAAAACTAGACCCATATTTTTTAAGTTCTAATCTAACAACGATTTCTTCACCTCTGAAATTAACAGGTCTTGCCTCTTGATCTAATATGTTTATAGTAATATTATGGATACTGGATCTGTTTACAGGTAAGTAAATCAGGTTTCTAGGCTCAATAATTATACTGTACCCAGGATCTACAGACGGCGTAAACTCGTACAATGTATGCGACGGATTGCTGGTATAATAAGAACCAGATATAATATTACACTCTATTCTTATGGTAACTACTTGTACTATTTCTACTGGGAGATCTGATTCGTGACGTATATTAGCGTTCAGCACCTTCTTAGAAAATCCTAATAATCTCCCGATACTATCTTCAGGCTGGAAATCCACGTCGTAAACACACTTCAGCTCACACTTTAATGTATTATTATTTGGTTTTAAAGAGATGAGAGTTTTTCCCTTTTGATCTTTAGCCAAAGCCGACAGTAACCAAGATTCAATATCTGAAACCTCGTAAGATCCTGTTGGAATGTCCAAAACTGTCTTCCTTCCGCTAATGGAATAGTAAAACTTGTTTCGTCCTGGTTCGATGTTTGGGATCGAGTTCCAAGTACTGAGTGATATCAGCGCCACAGAATCTGTATATCTGTTATCTAACTCGATTGGAGGATTAATATCAACGCTCAAACAGCTAGATCGACCTTTCAGCGTAAACGTCTGCGACATGACTAGATGAATATCAAACAAACATGAGTTTTATACTGATTTATTGAAAAGGAATGATAATACAAGGTGACCGCAATTATATGTGTTATATGTTTGATACTGGTCATGGTTAAAGAAGATTTTACATTTTTTTAAATAATTAACAACTTCTTTAGGAGGATTTAAATCTCCAAAACTATCAAAGTAAACTACTTTATTATTAATCTTCTTGTAAGCTACCCAGTGCGTTCCGGATCCTTTGTCTGAATCAAGATTAATTACACCACATTCATTCTTCTTTGGAATTTTTGGTAAAGTGTCTCGCATAAATACTCCTCGGAAATTAACCAAGTTCAATAATTTCGCATATCGCTCGATGTCTATATTAGTTAATGGTCGTCTAGGTAGCTTTACTGGGAGTTTTTTGACATCTTCTTGAGAAACAAACCACAGCCTGTCTTGTGTTTTGCAAGATATAAACCATTACCTTTCTTGCCTAAAGCAATGGCTTCCATCGTTTGGTTATGTCTTTGAGATTCCTTTAGTTTATCTGTGGCTGATTTGGCATCATTTACAGCTTTCGCAACGCCTGCAGCACCACCAGTCAAGGCGCCCAAAGCACTCAATGCTGCGAAAATTGGTATGAGTGGGAGAATTCCGCCGATTTTAGGTACTTGAATAACTCTTGGTAATTTGACTTTTCCTCGTCCTCCAGCTTGTTTAATAGACATTCGTGCAGCTTTAAGTGCTAATTTTATATTATCTTTAGGTGAGCCGTTTCCATAATGTTTTACATGTTTCTTCACTTTACTTAAAACACAGGATTTGAACGGTTTTTTACTCCCCATACCCATCTTGCGTTTAGTTTTCATTGCAGAAGTAACGAACCAAGCTGCGCTCTTCTCGCCGAAAGTTGAATCCTTGGCTTTAACTCGTTCCCAAGCTCTGTTCTCCAAGACCTTATCTGCTTGATGACGTTTATTTAGATCCTCGCTTCTAGAATATTCAATGTCGTGGTCTTTGCAATAACTATCCAACTTATTTATAGGAAGGTCATCTCGTGCTAATCTCTTTTCAAGTTTCGTGCCTGGGCCACAATACGAATATCCTGGCAGATGTAGCTCAAAAGGAAGTTTGTTGATTGTCCTATTTAAGAGACCTTCACCCCTCAACACATTCATTACTACTAACGACACGACAGGGTGTACACTGTTTATATAAAATGCGAAAAGAAAAACAGAAACTTAATATTAGTATAGCCAATTTTGATGTAAAGAAGATCAACAATCGAAAACGACATAGTGAACTCTTACCAGATACGATACGTTCGATCATTTGTGGTCCAAGTAATTGCGGAAAAACGAATGTTATGCTAAGTCTCTTAACTGATGTAAATGGGTTAAGATTTCAAAACGTATATGTATATTCAAAGTCCTTATATCAAGATAAGTATATATTCCTCGAACAAGTTTTGAAGCAAGTACATGGTGTTAAGTTTTATGGGTATAGTGATAATGATACTGTAATAGACCCCGAAAAAAGCAAACCTGAATCAGTATTCATATTCGATGATGTGGCTTGTAAGAAGCAGGATAAAATAAGAAATTATTTTTGTATGGGAAGACATAATGCGGTTGATTCATTCTATTTATGCCAAACATATTCGAAAATACCTAAGCAGTTAGTTCGAGATAATACAAACATGTTGGTATTATTTAAACAAGATGATATGAATCTCAAACATGTGTATGACGATCACGTGAACACCGATATGTCGATGGATGTTTTTAAAAATATTTGTTCAGAGACTTGGAAGGATAAATATGGATTTCTAGTAATAGTTAAAGATGATGATATTCGTAAAGGTAGATATAGAAACAAGTTCGATACCTATATAATACCTTAAGCTAATGAAAATTCTCAGTATAAGTCGTGATCTGATTGAGAACACACCTCTGGTGTGTGTAATACTTGGTTCTGTGCTATAACAGCCTATACAGGTCGATATACAGGTTTTTCGACGGCTTTTACAGCTGAAACAGACCTATCTACCCTGTCTGATCTATCCTGTATACCTTGTCTGACCTGTCCTGGTTGATCTGTCCTGTCTGGCTATCCAATCATGCCACCTGTCCTAAGCAAATTCGATAAAGATGTTAAGAAAAGGATTAATGATACTGCCAGATCTATCAGAAAAAAGTATTTATCATTAAAGTTGGAGCGTTCTGAAGAAGATGAGGCTCTCAACAAGATTTTGAATCCTATAAAAGAACCTCTGAATAAGCTTGTGGAGAATGCCGAGAAAAAACTGAAGAGGCATGAAGTGCCTAAAATACCAAAAACCCAGATAAAGGAAACATATGAACTTCCAAAACCTCATCAGCTCGAATCAACTAGAACCAGTACTCCGAAATATCTACCACTCGAATTAGTATCCGGTACATCAAAGGATTATATAAAAGACGAGGAGGAGGATGAGGATGACGTTTTTAATAAACCTATTCATGAGCTAAAAGATGATATTCAAAAATCTATCATTGAAGGAAGCGATGCATATAAAGAATTTTTAGAGCAATATCCAGAAATATCAAGAGAGTTTGTTGATAAATATTTCAAAGATTCTGATCAGATCGATCATGCATATGGTCTACAACACGATCAAACATCAGATGGTTGGTTGATGGGTTCACAAAAAGTAGATTTTATGCCTAATGGTGATATTAAGGTTGGTGCTGTTGAATATCCGGGGACACGTGGATTATACGAATTATTATTTTTAAAAAATCCCAAATATAATACAAAACAGATGCTCTACAATTTAAAGATATTTTAAATCGAACAAATGTTCATAGGAGGAATTATAGTCCAAGCGGACAAATAAAAGGAACTAATTCAGCAAAATATCAAAACATTGTAAGGCCATTGATTAAACTACCAACTTCTGCAGCATCGGAAGCTGCTAAAACTAGAAGTGGTTCATTCAGTAATAAATCTCCTTCCGGAAGCAAAATTCCGTCCAAGACCAGAACTAGATCAAATACTCTATCAAATACTAAATCTAGTGGTGCTGCTTTAATGGAATATAATGAGAAACCAAAACAGTATGTTTACTATGACGATGTGAATGAGTTAGTCGATCGCCTTGCAAAGCTCGATGCGTCACGCCAAGCAGGAAACGGAAATCATTTGAACGAGATCATGAGTATTTTAGAAGAACTCGTAGAGTTGGATGTGTTAGAACGTATTAAATAAGATGTTACATGTATAATTCCTCATTATAGTTTTAACCATGAACAAGTTTGGTCATTCTTTGTCTTCTACTCGTAAACAAACACAAGTTGTTCGTTCTCAATCCATTTTATCCTTCACTAGTGACGGCGATTATAATACTGAAAATCGTAGGTTATGTAATATTAAAGCACCTACAGATGGAAATGATGCGTCAACTAAAAATTCTGTTGATTCTACTGCCAGCCAGCTTCGTGATATTATTAGAAGCTTAAACGAGACTATTCATACTCTTAGTGGGGGAATTAATAATATTGACGATAAATTTGAAAGCGATGTTGAAAAATTCAAAGATCGAATAGACAAAGTAGAAATCAGCATAAAGAATATTAGCGAGGGAATTTTGGTTATAGAGAAAACATTTGAAGCTACCAAGAAAGATATTATTCAGGTGTTGAAGCATGACTTTGATCAACTAGAAGTTCGAGTAAAGGATTTCCTTAATATCTTAGTAACTAATGCATTGGAACCTATTTCCACTGCTTTGGACAAACTCAAAAAAGAAAATACTCAAATTTTAAAAGCAAAATTGGATTATACACATTTGGAAAAAACCATTGTGAAAGATATACCAGCTACTGTTATAGCTGATGCATTAAAACCCATTACTGGTGATTTGTATAAACTTAAAGGATATCATAATACACCAGTAAATATAAAGTAGAATTCTGTATAAAAAACATCGATGTAGACATTTACATTCAGTTCAAGAATGTCTACAGCCCCGAATGCTAGAGAGCAAGTAGTAAAAGAACTTCATCGTCCTGCTCGAAAAAAATTTATCAGAAGAAGGTTTATTCAATATGGTTTGGATGATACCTTTGCCACAGATCTGGCTCAACTCGATCAGTATTCTCGTGAAAATAATGGGTATAAGTATATACTAGTCGTAATTGATTGTTTTTCGAAATATCTCTGGACTCGAGCCATAAAATCTAAATCTGCTCAAGATGTTTCAAAGGCGATGGCTCATATATTGAAAACATCGAAGAGAATCCCAAAAAAACTTGTGTCTGATAACGGCAAAGAATACTATAATGCTTCATTTCAAAATCTTATGAAAAATATGGAATTCGCCACTATAGTACATTTAGTGTTTTAAAAGCATCTATTGCAGAACGTGTAATTCGAACTATAAAGGAGAAACTGTTTAGACTATTCACATTAAATGGTAACCACAAGTGGATAAACTTGTTGGAACAAGTTACAGATACTTACAACAACTCAAGGCATCGAACGATTCAGATGCGGCCGAAAGATGTTAATAAATCGAAGGAGAAAAAGCTATTAGATTCTATTTTTGGCCATATTAAAGTTGTTGGAAAACAAAAATTCAAAGTGGGTGATGTTGTTCGAATAAGTAAATATAAACATATATTTCAAAAAGGATATACTCCAAATTGGACTACCGAGTTGTTTAAAATATCTCAAGTAAAAATCACAAGTCCAACAACTTATATATTAGAAGATTTTCGAGGGCAGCCTATAAGTGGTTGTTTTTATGAAGAAGAACTACAAAAAACTAAACAGCCTAATGTTTTCTTAATAGAACAGATTTTGAAAAAGAAGGGTAATAAAATGTTTGTGAAGAGGCTTGGTTTCGATAAATCTTATAATAGTTGGATTGACGGTTCCAAAGATGTTGTATAATAAATTATATATAAATATTAATATTCTAGCGTTTTCTCCTCAGTCTTAAAAAATGTCTTTCTTCTGTAAGGAGTGCAAGGAAAATGTTTCCTCTCATTCGCATAGACTTAGTAATAAACATAAGGATAGATGTTGTGTTGAGCTAGAAGCAGGCGTTGAAATTGTTAAAACTGCATTCAAAAATAGGATGATTAGTTATAGACTTTCTACCAAGTTACATCCTATGGATGTGATGTTATATTTGGAGGAGCTTAAACCTAAAATTATTCGTTTAATAGAAAAGGGCCTTTCAGACCATTTAAATCTTAAAGTAAATATGGAATTATTTGGATTATATCTATTAGCTTCTCAAAAAACATCAGATATAATAGTATATTATTTTATATGGAGGAAAAGTGATACTTTTCATGGCGCGCTCGTGTTTAACAGCCGAACGGAGTGAGGCTGGTAATAGAGAGCAAGCCATGAAAAGTAACTTTTCCTCCAAATAAAATATGCTGTTTTTTCTTCAAATGTCGACAAATTAATGCCAAAACATCTCTTTTTAATAGTAATAATATCTAATTATTATTAAAGATATGTGGGTTCGCCAGGCGGCTTAGACCGGTGTGGGTGAATAGGCAGAGGTTGTTGCTATAGTAAGGTAACATAAAGCTGTCAGTGGACACTGTCAACAATAATTATTTTTTTAAGATTGCGTCTACGATTGCGTTTTAATTTCGTATTGATAAGCAGTTATTGAGTAAGTTCGATTAAATAATAACCAATTTGTTCCTAAATTTGTGATTTTTAGAAAGGCAGTCACAAATTGAGTGATAAATACAAATTGTAGTTTAATAAATCTTGAGTTGTTGACGCTAATTTTGTTGTCAGTTTGTATTGTATCTATGTTGCTATGACAACACTTTTACCTCCGCCGGCGGAAAAGTGAAAAGTAAAGCTCCGGCGGAGGAAAAACGAAACTTCACGGCTGCCTACACAGTCGAGTATTGACGGATTTACTGACGTTTGAAGAAAAAATCCTTTAACGCACGCTATGTATTTATTTCCAAAAATACAGATCTAGAGGAAGTATTTACAGAGTTTCAACAAATTTTATCCTGTAAAGCGAGTGAGTTTAAGGAAAGAGATAGCGGCTGGTCTTTAGCCAAGCTCTTGTTTCTGGAATTAAATATAAACACGGTTCAAGCATTATAATAAATATGGTGGGAAATTTCCCTATATAAGACCGCTATTAAGAGATAATTTTTAGTAGCACAAACATCTGTTTAGAAGTCATGTCAAGCTACAGTTCCATACCATCTTCAGATATCGAGAATTTAATGGAGGAAGAGTGTTTTGGTACAAACTCATCCTGTTCGTCACCATGTTGGGAGTGGCAGTTTAATCGTATGGTGGCTAGAACTAATTCAGAAATCAAGAAAGAAACCAAATATTTGGCTGAAGCCTGTTATTCTACCAAGAACTTTAAAATTGTTGTAGGGCTTAGTATTTCACGAGGTTTGCTTCCCAGTGTCAGGATAACGAGTAAAGTATTGAATCTCCCAGAAGAAGAAATATCTATATCTATCACCGATCCTGACTGGTCATTCCTTGTTGCTTGCTGTAACTTAATCGTTGAGGAGACTGCTGCTGATAAAGATTATAAATTCAAAGATGATTGTCATGGTGCTGGGACTTTTATTTTGGATGCTTTTAAGTTATTAGGCGAAGTAGTTATTAGAATGCAAAGTTCAGAAACTATGACTACTTTATGTCTTTGTTTAGATGACTTGAAAGATATTTTAAATATTTATGAATTAGTATGTTTTAAGTTAAGATTACTTAAGGAATTAGATTTAAGGACTTTTTATGATGATGTATTAAAATATGTAAAAGTGTCTAGTATGACTGAAGATAATTATTTAGATATAATCAAACAGTATTGTAATTTAAATATTACCGACTTATCTTATTATATGTTAGAATATATTCATATTAATCCACATAAAATTGTTGAGGATGTAAATAAGCTCTGCAGTATGGATGCTTAATAAATGCATATAACCATGTATTTTGTGTTTTATTTCTTAGTATAGACTAGCTTTTCACGATACGAAAGGAAATAAAAAAACATTTTTTTCTGTTGTTTGGTTTATTATCATTAATGTTAATCACATGTCATTTAAAACACAGAATCTAAAATTATATAATAGTTTAACATTATTTAAGGCACAATGCCAAATGCCACTATCTTTGTGAAAACAACATTCTGGCGTTTTTTTAAATCTAGACAACTTTGGTTCACTCTTCATAGGGACGTTGAATATTTGTTTCACATCAATAAATTGCTTTATAACACCCATCTTTACGTCGCCTTTGATCATTATTTTTGGATTGTCATACATTTTTAGCATATCCAGTAAAACTTTTTGTTTAAGTCAATGAAGCCAGACTCCCAAAGTAAACCATGGTGGTTATTTTCTTAATAGGTAATTACTTTAAGATCTTCTTCTCTCAATAGCTGCTTGCAATAAGGTGGCTTGAAAAGTAAATTACAAATTCGTTCTCCATCATAGATAGCAAGCTCTTTAGGAATAAATCCTCCTGAGCATGGGAAACCTTGTATATCGATAGAAACTATTTTCTGCTCAGACATTTTTCACAGTACGTTACTAGGCTAGGTATTATACGATACTAAAAACGCTTATGATTGCTCTGATGTTAAATAATCGTTACATAGACAAGAATTCGAATCGGAGCGTCCGATGATGGCCGAGTCTGACGTAGCCCAGGTCGGTCATGTTTGTTACTGTGCAAGTCGTCAACTATCATTTTTTAACCATCATTTGTCAAACGTCAAATGTCCGATACCACGCCTTAAATGTGATGTAGCCCACGTGGACGATTTTTGCTACTGCGCACCTCCTCCGCGGCGGAGGATGGTGAACGAACATACTATACCTACTAAAATCCTCTTTTGAAATGAGTTCGAGACAGGGCACTCTCCTCAGTTTTTTCTCTACAGGTCAAGCTAAGAAAAGTAAAAGTGAGGCCACTAATGTCGATGCTGTTAGTGCTGGTCCATCCGTATCCTCACAGAAGGATCGCTGTCTTGCTACTAGTTGCGATCAGGATTTTTTATAAACACCCCAAATTTGGTCTTCTTAGTGGACTAGTGAGCAGGTGACTGAGTTTCGGACAAAAAAAATCTATAGTTGTGTTGCAAAGATGGAAAACTAGGATGTAGTGTGTGTATAAAGGCAAAACTCCAACCAATTTGAAAAATCTATTTCCGATGGTAAAGTTCGAATCTCGCCTGAGTGGGCGGACTTTGAAATCATGGCTGCTGGAAATAATAGGAAAAATCCACTGGTTTCTTTGAGAACTAAAATCAAAGAGCACTCAGAAAGCAAATCACACATAATTGCGGAAACTATCTTGAAGAAGGGCGATGGAAAAGTTTTGGATAAGATGTTCGAACATGTATCTGAAAAAGTAATGCACTCAAATCTTAGACTTTTTAATAAAGTGTGCTGCGTGGCAAAACATCATCGCTCTTTCTTAAAATTTGAAGAGCTTGAACCTCAACAAATCAATTGATTGATTATGGGCTTTTCTTTACATAGCAGAATACTGTTACGTGAATGGTAAATGTCGTAGCCAAGAAGATACGCAAACGACTTATTTAACACCTTATACAATCAAACTGAAAATCTACTATAATAGTTGATCAATCAACAAGACTCAATTCCAAGTGCACTCTTATAGTAGTACAGAGGCTCCCATTATAGCGTTCTTAGACTTGATTGAGCTAGATGGACAAGATGCAGAAACTATTGAGAAAGTCCTTTGATCCTTTTAGAACGTTTGGGAATATCAAAGCCGTTGGCTCTAAAAAATTGGATTGCGTTTGCAAGCGATGGTGCAAGTATGATGACAGGAAAGAAAGCTGAAGTCGCTGCAAAGCTCTACGAAAAGATACCACACTTTTTTCTCGGCACTGTTTATGTCATCGCGTCGAACTTTCACTAAACGACGTCTTAAGGCTGATTTTCATACATAGGATTGTGCACCGACTGTGCGCCTACCATGCTGCGGCCGTCGTCGTCGCCGGTATTCTACTTTTTCACAATAGGATTGGACGGCCGCAACACGGTCGTAGCACAGTCCTATATGTGAAAATGTAAATAAGAGCTTCAGTGCGTTTTATATGGAACATACAATTTTTTGATTTGCAGTGACAACGACACGGTAGTGGCACGGTAGGCGCACAGTCGGTGCGCAGTCCTATATATGAAAATCAGCCTTTAAAGAGTTGTAAGGGTGTTTCCCGTTTTCAAAGTTTCATGGACAAATTCTACGCATATTATTATCGAAGCCCAAAGAACTCGACAGGTTTGGAAGAAGCTTGCATGGAGGTAGGCATTGAAATTATGAAAATAACTCGTGTCTTGAATGTGCGTTGGTCTGCAAGCAGTTTCCGAAAAGTAAAAGCTGAAATCCATCCCCCTTGAGTAAGAAAAATGAGGCAAATAATCAGAGGCGAAGCCACGGTGGGGCTTCACGACCTTTTTGTTTTTTTTTAACGATTTTTCGGTGAAAAATGGGCGTGGCACCCCAAAAATTTTCAGCGGATGGTCCTACGGCGGGCGCCTTTCCATGAACAGGAAACATTTTTCCAACTTTTCATTTGGTAACCCTATCTTGCCCGCCCCCTGGAGCCAGAAAATAGAAATTCTGGCTACGCCCATGCACATAATGGATTACTGGTAGTATACTCTCAAAAAATTGAACATCACCGTCAATAGGAACAAAAATCTCGATTCACATTTCGCAGTTTGCGTCTATAAGAACCTAGCTAAAACATTTATACAATATCAGGATTGGAAATAGCAGCCCACCTCTACCATGCACGATGGTTTTAAAACATTAACACGTTCACTGCCGTAGGTATATTTGCTTATTTGGCCATAACGCCACGGTATTTTTTTGAAATCTGTTCCTACAGGCCAATAACGCCACTGAGTAAAGTATTGCATAACTAAAAGTCTTCTAGCGAAAATTTTGAAAAATAACGCCTCTAGCCTTCAAAAATATTTTTTTGTAGCTCGGTCCTATAGACCGAGTCGGCGCAGGAGGATCTCGCCTTCGATTTGCGACACTCGGTCCGGTACCGGCCGCGGTCCGTATTGATCTGTTGTGACGCGTTTACGCTTGTTGTTCGAATCTTTTCAGGCGTCCACGTTGATTAGTAAGGCCGACTCAACTTATATACATTCTAGGAGGCATATTTTTCGATATATGACAAATTTCTCAAAAAAAATGTTACCGGACAACCCAAACTAACCCTTTTTCGATACTTAAAACATTTGCCAATGAATTAAAATAAAAGACGAAAATATGAAAAAAATTATAAGATGTCTATGTTGTACTGACATTAGTAGAATTAAAAAAACTCAAAACTGCTAGGTGCGAACTTGTCTCACAGGCCGGCTCGGTCTATTAGCATGCTTATTGGCACTAAAGAAAAGACCGGCGGCGCTCGGGAACCTTTAAACGATCTCGGTCTTATAGACCGAGTTGGCGTGTGCGAACCGTTTTATCTCGGTCTATAGGACCGAGTTTTTATAGTTGGAACACTTCGTTCTCGGTCCTATAGACCGTGACGGCAGGGAACGTGTTAATAGGCCAATTTTTGAGCTATTAAAGTGATTAAGATTCTCATCCAAACTACCGAGTCTTCACACCCTTTTTCCCTTTTAATGTTTTTATGGTAATACACTAAAATCTCGTGATTTAAAAATTTATTTTGACTTTGACAATTAGGGTTTGGATCAATCACCTACTTGTCATTATAGCCTCAAATAAAAATATATTACCAATAAATAAAATTGAAGTGTTTCGTCGTTTTTGAAAAAAAAAATGGTTTCTGAGACAAAATATATTTTAACTTTTAGGGGGTTGTTTCAACTCCTTTTAGAAATTTTCATTCTTAGTTCTTATGAAACCCCTACTCCATAAAATCAACCTGTATGCCAAAATTCAGCTTTTCATTAAAAATGTAAAATTATTTTTCATATCAGGGGGTTGCGTCAACCCCTTAAAGAAAAAGATTTTGCAAAATTGATTTTACATTTCTCACTCTCTAAAAACATTATGTATGTCAAAATTTGACATTCTAGGGTAAGGAATTTTAACCAATTACTAATACGAGGAATTTTTCAAAACTCAATTTCAAGGGGTTAAAACAAAAACAACCCCCTAAAAAAGTCAACAAGTATTTCCTATTTTGAAGAACCAGGAAACACATTTTATTACATTTTTATATATATATTTTTTATATATATTTACTATACCATTTTTCCTATGTTTAAGAGGGAGTGAAAATTTCCTCTCTTAAATATGCGAAAAACGGTATGCACGGTGTCCCATATAAGAATGCACACTACAGGGATCTCAGAAACCAGAAGAGATACAAAGATGATTAAATTAGAGAAAAGTCATGCCTTGCTGAATCCTACAAGGTCATGCTTTGGAATCTAAAAAAATTCGATTACGTCCGAAGATATTTGGGAAAACCCGAATTTTCCCGATTTCGTTTTTATTTATTTCTGACTTTATTTCAAAAGACATAACAATGCAAATTTCACATTCCCATTGCTACTTTTCCTGCTCTTCAAGTTGATGTTATTAGATTTTTAATCTGACGTTTCATTTCTTTGCAACCATCATCAACTTTGTTTTTTCAAATAGTCGAAAAATTTTATTTTATTCCTAAAAAACACTAATTTTAATCCTAAATCCAACGACATATCGCTCCTTACATTTATCCGACGTTTCGGCTGAAAAAAACCATCATCAATGTTATTTAATGATGATTTCGAAGGAACGAAACGTGGGATCAAAAATCTAATTACGTCATTAGGTAGAGGACAAAAATTGGCATAGGAACGTGAATTTTATTGTGATCTATCCTCTTCATTAAAATCTGAAAAAAATTAATTATATTTTAAATTTCAAGAATTCGCAAGATTGCAATTATAATTTTTTTTAAGGCTTTAATAAAGAAAATTGATCAAAATAAAATTCACATTCTTATGCCATTTTGCCCCCTCTACATGATGACGTAATTAGATTTTTGATCCGACGTTTCGTTTCTGCGTTATCATCATCAAATACCATTTATGATGGTTTTTTATCCGAAACGTCGGATAAATGTAAATAGCGATATGTTGTTGAATTTAGGATTGAAATTAGAGTTTTTTAGGAATAAAATAAATTTTTTCGACTATTTAAAAAAACAAAGTTGATGATGGTTGCTAAGAAAGGAAACTTCAGATTGAAAATGTAATAACACCAACTTGAAAAGCAGGAAAAGTGGCAATGGGAAAGTGAAATTTATATTGACTTATCTTTTCAAATAAAGTCAGAAAAAAATAAAAACGAAATCGAGAAAATTCGGGTTTTCTCAAATATCTGCGGAAGTAATCGGTTTTTTTTACATTTCGAAGCAAGACGTTGTAGGGTTCAGCAAGGCACACCTTTTCTCTAATGTAATCATATTTGTACCTCTTCTGGTTTGCGAGATCCCTGTACTGTGCATTCTTATATTGGATATGTACTATTAAAAAAAATAAAATAAAATTGATGTGTTTCGCGGTTCTTCAAAATAGAAAGTACTTGTTGAGTTAAAAAGTATATTAATTTTTAGGGGGTTGTTTCAACCCCTTAGAATTTGAGTTATGGG
>MU190042.1:0-13949 GCA_016904865.1 Pissodes strobi
TCCGTTGCGTACGCGGCTGAATGAAACCCAAACTAATCCAGTGCCAATGATCTGAGTGAGCTCGTTCTCTACTTAGCGTGCTGGTAAAACTAAAAAAAACTTGTTTTTAGAGGGGGTGGAAACACTTTCAGCTTGTTTCATCCTGGCTTCTGGTTCAAACATTAGCTGGAGAAAGTTGTGAACGTATATAAAAACATAGAGTATGGTTAACAACAAAGTGTACACAGTTTTACGAATGCCTTTATATAACAGAGGGCCTCCAGCTCGCCCCCCAGGGAAGATCCTAGTAGGTGTGCTGGTGACCATCGCAGGACCGGCGCGGCAGCTTTTAGAGGCGGCAAATGGGCTGTAAAATTAACTAGTTTATGAAGAAAATTGGTGGAATTTTAATAAAATTGCTTTTAATATGTTTAACGAACTTTTAAGTATAGGCAGTAGGTACCCACTCACTTCAAAAATCCTTTAGCTTATTAAACTCCCGAACTTTTAAAAGGCTTAAAAATATATAAAGAATTATTGTTTTTTATCATAACTTAAATGGACACACATACAAAGTGCTGTAAAAGAATTTTTTTTTGGTCAATATTCCGAACCGTTTCAAATTTTTTTGCCTATTTTTACATCTTTATTTCATTTGGCTGATTTTATCAACGACCTGAAATACATTGGTTTTGAAAAATAACTCCTTTTCAGTACGCCACTGAAGCAGGCCCTTTTTGCAAAGTTCTTTTTAATCCCAATGTCTTAGGCCATAACATATCCAAAAATGATAAAAAAATCCTCTAAAAATAAAAACGTTATCAAGCATTAAAAAGGTTCCAACTTAATTTTGGCCACAGTGTATATCCTTAACGTTAACTGGAATAATTTTTTCGTGTTCCTGCAAGTCTTGATAGATTTTTCGATTGATTTTTATTTTGACCGCTTTGCTTAAAATAATCCCATTGCGAACCGTTTCAGATAAAATCCGAAATTCTATGGGTGGTGGTTTTGAAACGCGCGCTCGTGAGTTCGAATCGATAATTTCTTCTTTTTGAAACGGAATTTTGCCGGTAGTGGTACAATATTTTTTGTAGTTGTTCCTAACTTGCTTGGCAGAATTACTTGCATTTTTGGTAGAGTTTCTTTTATCTAAAGTCAGTAATTATCATTTTGTTTCCATTCTCCTGGCATAACCATAATTAATGTCTTCATAATCTACAGATGTTTCTGTTATGTAACTTTATTTTGACCTTTTCCTTAAGCTATTATGTAATGCAGAGGCGAGTGGCGACTCGTGGCTTCACCGCCAGGTGAGGCTGCCGGAGGCAAATGTGTTGCATGAGAAAAATTTTTGGGGTGCCACGCTTCCCCAAAAGTCTTTAAAAAACACACCTAAGGCAAACATATTTTGATGGCGCATTCGCAATATTACAAAAATAGGTATACATAGGTATATCCGTGTCGGGTGTGCTAGTCCTCCATCGGGCGCCTCCCCAGATGGCCGATAGGGGAATGCCTCCCAGATATGGGTGGTACCGGGCAAATTAAATACCCGGGGCGGACCAAAACTAGCACCTGATGAAAGACAGCGGTTTCATCAGTACCAAACCACGGCGTAGGAAGATGAACCCTCCAAACGGCGTTGCTTTGGGCGTGGGAAGCCTCACCGGTTCCCGCACTGCGGTGCAGAAAGGAAACGGAACTCCTACTGCACTATCATTTTCCAGATCATACAAATTGTTTGTACACATACAGACACGGCCCTCAGTCCGGGGCACCCTTTAAGTGGGGAGAGGGTGCTAAGAATTCCCCCGTTGAACACACCCAAATTTCAGATCTAGAACAACATTGTCAGGATTGCCACATGGAATGTGCGCAGTCTCTACATGGCAGGAAAACTTGCCAACATTGATGCGGAGATGGACCAGTTACAAATAAAAATACTTGGTCTCAGCGAAGTTCGCTGGCCCGGCTCTGGAAAACAAAACACTAAGCATGGCGTCATATGCTATTCTGGCGGTAATGACCCTAACCATCAGTACGGCGGGGTAGCTATCATTATCTCGTCTGAGTTAGAGAAATCAGTTGTGGACTTCATCCCTCTAGGAGATCGTGTCATGCTCCTTAAACTAAGCACCGCTCACCGAATCATGAACATCATCCAAGCATACGCGCCAACTAATGATAAAGCGGAGGACATAGTTGAATACTTTTATGCTAACTTTGAAGAAGCCACAAAAAAGGGCGAGATCACAATAGTGCTTGGTGACTTCAATTCTCAGATCGGATCTGGAGTTGGCGACCATGTTGTAGGGGCATACAGTCTGGGAGAACGGAATGCAAGAGGAGATCGTCTTGTACAGTTTTGCTGCGAACAACAGTTTTGTGTTGCAAACATATCCAGGAGCAGACACCAACAGCGACCATAATCCAGTCGTGATGGACATAAAAATACGGCGCTTTGTTAAATCCAAGCTTGCGGTTCAACCATGACGCATTGACGTTAAAAAACTGGATAACCCTGTGATAACAGCACAAGTCAGCCAAAGGCTCGAAAACATGTTTAAAAGTTTAGAAGTTTCTGGAAACCTAGGACAGTGCGAAGAGGTAGAACCCTTTTGGGTGCAAGAGAAGGAAACGCTAATTACAACTCAGAAAACTGATATAGGTTTTGTAAACAGTAACAAAAAACAGGAATGGATGACTGATGAGATTTTAATCTTGATGAATGAACGAAGAAAACAGAAGTCAAAAAGTAAAACTAAATACACCGAACTTAACAGAAATATTCGCGTTAAATGCAGGGAAGCCAAGGAGCGTTGGTTGGCGGAAAAATGTGATGAGATTGATGATTTCCAAAGAAAGCACGATCTTTTTAACGTACACAAAAATATCAAAGAACTTACAGGCAGGGAACGGAAATAGCAGAGCGGCATCTTAAAGAATTCCAATAACGAAATATTAGTAGGGGTGGAAGAAAAACTAAAACGGTGGAAGGGAATATGTCGAGAATCTTTTTAATGACACACGACCGGGTTTTCCCCAACCTCCAGATAAAATTAACGAAAAGGCAGTGGCGTAGCTAGAAATGTCGGCGCCGGGGGGCAAACCTATCCGCTGGCGCCTAAAACAAACCTATATTTTGTGTACTACCTACGCATATTAGCCAAAAAATAATACATCATAATATTAAACGTATATTTTTGAAGTGAAAACTTCTTTAGGCGCGTTTTGCGTTTTTTCCTCTGGGTATTGAATTCAGTAAAACCGTCACGCGTCACGCTCGGAGCCATCACGCTCGTATATGTATGGCATGTTCCCGTATAGGTAGAGGGCTGAAATTTTCAGGGGATGCAGCCGAGGAAAACAGAAGATTCTGGACAAAAACGGCAACCAACCTGCAGGTACATACATATTTAAATATAAACGTAAACTAAAAATCTGCAAACTTAATTAAACATTAGAGAGCGTTGTTAAATCCAAGCTTGCGGTTCAACCATGACGCATTGACGTTAAAAAACTGGATAACCCTGTGGTAACAGCACAAGTCAGCCAATGGCTCGAAAACAGGTGTAAAAGTTTAGAAGTTTCTGGAAACCTAGGACAGTGCGAAGAGGTAGAACCCTTTTGGGTGCAAGAGAAGGAAACGCTAATTACAACTCAGAAAACTGATATAGGTTTTGTAAACAGTAACAAAAAACAGGAATGGATGACTGATGAGATTTTAATCTTGATGAATGAACGAAGAAAACAGAAGTCAAAAAGTAAAACTAAATACACCGAACTTAACAGAAATATTCGCGTTAAATGCAGGGAAGCCAAGGAGCGTTGGTTGGCGGAAAAATGTGATGAGATTGATGATTTCCAAAGAAAGCACGATCTTTTTAACGTACAGGAAAAGTTACTTTTCATGGCTTGCTCTCTATCACCAGCCTCACTCCGTTCGGCTGTTAAACACGAGCGCGCCATGAAAAGTATCACTTTTCCTCCATATAAAATAATATATTATTTTCTTCAAACGTCAGTAAATCCGTCATTATTCGACTGTGTAGGCGGCCGTGAAGTTTCGTTTTTCCTCCGCCGGAGCTTTACTTTTCACTTTTCCGCCGGCGGAGGTAAAAGTGTTGTCATAGCAACATAGATACAATACAAACAGACAACAAAATAACCGTCAACAACTCAAGATTTATTAAACTACAATTTGTATTTATCACTCAATTTGTGACTGCTTTTCTAAAAATCACTAATTTAGGAACAAATTGGTTATTATTTAATCGAACTTACTCAATAACTGCTTATCAATACGGAATTAAAACGCAATCGGAGACCTTAAAAAATAATTATTGTTGACAGTGTCCACCAAAGACATTTAACCTGAAGAGACGGGACAAATGGTTCTTTGTTTTCCCCCAACATTGAGGCACATTCTATGGTCGATAGATGTAGCGTTGCCAAATTTTAAGTTTACGAGTTACTGTACATACTTTTTTCATATTAAATTATAACACTAAATACTTATTTTCCCCATTTTTGATTCATCAAAAACCGGTTCTGAAGTTCTTACATGTCAATCTGACAATGCCGCTTCCCTTGGCTCCGCCTTGTTTTACCCCCAAAATATTTATAGTATGCACGTAGTAAAGTAACTGCACCAATAGATTGAGAGCATTGGAGGTCGACGACCGACGGCTCTTCCCCATTCGATAAGTATACTAACTTGGTAACGTTTCAAAACCAGTGAAGGCACTGCTGTAAATATGTTTTAATAGGTATTTAATAGAAGAAAATAGTTATTAAGCTACTTTTTGAATATGTCATTAACCAGATATTTGTCATGTTTGTATGTTTTTAAATAAAATTTGTATACTTCAGTTCCTTTTTATTTGTCTCAAAAATAATGATAAGCAATTTATTTTTAGGCTAGCAGTGGTATGATTTAACTTTTCGTTTAATCATTGAGAGCAGAAAAACCCTATGTGTCACAAAAACGTTTAAATCGGGATAAAATTGCGTATTTTTGGTATCTCATAAATTTCGTGTTCAAATTTGAAATTATTCAGGAAATAAGTTTTCGGAAATTTTATTTTATTATTAGCTGCTGAATAGTATATTATGCAATGACCATTCATTGCAAATGTATGTTGAATATACTTTTTTCTACGACTGCCCTGAAAATAGACAAAAACGCACTAACAACTGCTCTTGAAAGCTGGACATTTCAAACATGGTGTGAAAAGTATACTTTGCACACGGCGTGTGCAAAGTATACTTTTCACATTCACACGCTTATTCGGGTATTTAGATTAAAGGGCCTCATCTCCGTTTCAGAGCTTCGCCCTTAAAGGTCCCATTACCATATCTCTAAAAAAGGGGGCCCAATTATAGGGCTTCACCCCCCGGGAGCCCCTTTTTGCAAAACTGTAGAAAATGGAACTCTTATACCAGAGGCCCCCTATTAAGACTTGGGGCCCCATTTTAGGGCTTCGCCCCCGGGGGCTCCATTGCTAAATCTGCAAAAAATGGGACTCCCGAACCATATGCCCCATTCTAGGGTTTCACCCCTCTGGGGCCCCATTTTAGGGCTTCGCCCTCGGAGCCTCTTTTACAAAATATTTGGAAAATAGGGACACCACTCCGGTGGCCCCATTTTAGGACTGTGCCCCTAGTTATAGTTTAGCGAGAATCTCTTACTCACGTAGCTTCTTTCATTAGGAATAAAATTTTCTGATAAATCAATAATAAAAGTGTTTCCCATATAACATGTAATTTTCTACCACACTCCCAGTGGGGCACCCTGTATGTAGCATTCGTAGAAAAAGTATAGTGTGCTACACGTGCTGAAAAGACTTTTTACACTCATGAGACTTTATGACACTCGCTTACGGCTCGTGTCACCAAACTGTCTCAATCGTGTGAAAAGTCTTATTTTCAGCACTTGTTGCTCAATATACTATTTCTATTTTGGTAAAGAAGTCTTTTCGATAAGCAAAGTTGTGTCGAAAAGAAGCTCTTTTCGACACTATTTTTGATGACTGGTTGCTATGATATTAACAAAATTGTGCAATGTCAAAGCTCACTAGCAAATATTTGGAGACCGTTTTGAATGGGATTCCTAATAATACAGACGTCAAAAGTAACAAGATGGCCGTCCAACTTTATCGCGACTTGAATAAATAAATGTTTTTCATTAAAAAACGTGCAAAATAGCACTCTTCGCCCAGTTTTGTTTGGTTTCAAAGGGACGTTTTCAAGCCTGAATTTGTTGCGACGCGACGTGACGTGTAGCTTTTTTGTATTTCGTGAGTGATTTCCTATAAATATTTATTATAAACTTTATATCAAAGTAACGATGGTCTTGCGGTGTGAGGTATGCAAAATCTCCAGCTATTATTATCCGAACCTGAGTTTCCACAAGTAAGTAAAAGTAAATGAAACACAGTAGTACAGTGGGCACCATTTTGTGATGTGATTAATTATTATTTTATAATACTTACCTATGTATGTGATATTAATGGATAATCTGATATATTTGCAGTCATTTACCAACCTCTATTAAATCATTTTTGAAGTGAATACTTCTTTGGTTTCATCGCAGTGGTTTTGCAAGGACACGGAAAAATTTCGTGACACAGCAAAATAACTATTTTGTGTTAACTAACCTTCAGAACCCATATCTAACCCAAACTAACTCAATCTAACCCACACACTATAAATAAAACATAAATATATTTTAAATAATGCACTCGAATAAATACCATCATTTCAATTACATACTTTATTGAAATTATTATTATGATGGACTCACATTTTCAAAGTCTACGTCTATGAACTGTCCTTGCTTTCGTTCAGGCGGGGGCGGGCAATACTACATTTAGTAGTGGGGACGAAGTTTGACAAAAGTTTGTACACGATTCATAAAAATATAAGGAGGCGGGACAATCGTTTTGTTGATATTTTTGCAAGATTTCGGATTTTTATGAATGAGTTGTCGGGTCTCTTTAGGTTAAATGTTTTTGGTGTGCACTGACAGCTTTATGTTACATTATATTCACCGACACCGGTCTAAGCAAGGCCACCTACGACCGTGGTCTAAGCCGCCTTGCGAACCCATTTATCTTTAATAATAATTTGATATTATTACTATTAAAAAGAGATGTTTTTGCATTAATTTGTCGACATTTGAAGAAAAAACAGCATATTTTATTTGGAGGAAAAGTTACTTTTCATGGCTTGCTCTCTATTACCAGCCTCACTCCGTTCGGCTGTTAAACACGAGCGCGCCATGAAAAGTATCACTTTTCCTCCATATAAAATAATATACTATTATCCCAACTAGTGCCGGTGAAATCAGAAAAACCATAAGTTCTATGAAAAACAAAAAAGCGGCGACTGACGAAGGAATATCTATCAGGGGCATTTAAAGATCCTTTACACAAACAGTGCACTATGTAAAAATCGACCTCTCCTATTGGTCGATCCATCTCGTGTTACGATATGTCTGCGTGATGCAATCGATTTTTATCGAGAGCTCTAGTGGTGTAGAGGTTTAGATCGTTGGGTCTCACCTGGAAAACGCGGGTTCGAACCCCATTGTTTTTTTTTATTTTTTTTTTTTGAAGATTATGTTTCTAAACAGCTTTTTTTCTTGATTTTGGGTATGTCTTGGGTTAGATTGGGTTAGCACCTGGTTAGTTTCCTTTTCTTGAGCCCCCGTAGCGAGCGAAGCGAGCGGAGGGCCATGCGGATCGACCAATGGGAAAGGCCGATTTTTATATAGTGCACTGTTTGTGTAAAGGATCTTATAATGCCTATCAGGGTACTGGAAAGTCTACCTGATAGGGCCATTGCTGCTCTATCACACGTTGTTAATATCTCTTTTGTGTCTGGTTCCTTTCCATGTTGCTTTGAATTAGCTAAAGTAATACCTCTTTACAAGGGCGGTGATCAATTGACTCCCTCAAATTATAGGCCGATTTCTTTGCTGTCTACTCTCTCTAAGCTTGTTGAGCGCCTAGTGAAGGATCGTCTCTTATCCTTCCTAAATAACCATGACATTCTTACTGAAAATCAGTATGGATTTAGATCTGATAGGAGCACGTCTGATGCAATGTTCGAGTTTCTGTCGGGGGTTTTCCAGAGTATAAATGGGCGAATGGCGACTGCGGCAGTGTTTTGTCACTTGTCAAAGGCCTTTGACTGTGTGAGTCACGAGGTGCTGCTGCGGAAATTCTTTGCTTACGGGATTCGAGGCGCGGCACTTCGGTGGTTCGAGAGCTACCTGTGTGGTCGGGAGGCATATTTGTAAACAGGAGACGCGTTATCCATTCGATTAATTCCGCTAATGCCCGAAAAACATTTCATATTTAGCAGACGAGTCCGCCCAAGATTGTCTGATACGTCTACTGTTTACATAGCCTCTTAAAGCAACAATTGAATAGTTCCTGGGGTTCTTTTTTGAAATTAAAATTCATTGTGTAAAATAATGAATAAAGAAGAAAAAATAATCAATTTAAAAAAGGTTTTTACAGTCCACTTGCATCTGCTAATTTTTGCTTGATTTGTGAATGAAATTGTGTCATCTATCATAGAGGTTTTTTGAAATTAATTACAAAATGCGTGAATTGCCAAATGATTATGATTATAAGATCATCAAAGGCAACGATAAAATCCTTTGCAAACTAGCTAGTAAAGAAGATTTGGACGTGAGTAAAAAATTATATTACCTAATTAATTATAAGTATAAGTAGGTAGGTAAGATTACAAAACACGATCAGAGGATAGCTAATTTTTGTTTCATGAAAGCTCGCTAGTTTTTCAGTTTTTTTCATTTCATCGTATAAGATAATTTTCCGGTTATAGGATTTGGGGCAATTTATTAAAATAGAGTCTATCTCTACCTATTCCTTATATTTCCTAATAGTATTTCGATATATTAAGGCATAGAAATAGGACTCCATTTCTATGTATTAAGGTAATATAAGGTTAGGAGTTAAGGACATAACGTAAAAGTCAGTTTGTACCGAAAACAGTAATAAGGATCAACGCCGTTAGTAATGAGGGAATTTTTCTTTATTTTAAAAGGCTTTTTATACAGGGTTGCCGTTAAGTATAGAAATAGTCAATTATTTTGAAGATCACCCTCAAGGGTTTTTTCGTGATGCCTAATTCACTGGTCATGTTTGCAATGTTGCCAAGTTTACCGTTTTGTGATAATACGGCAGAGCTGGGCAGTAGCTAGCTACCAAGTAGTTAAGCTACTAACTTAGCTACTTTTTGCAACTAATAACTTATTTAGACTATTTTTTTAAAGTAGCTCGTAGCTGTAACTTTCAGAATTTCGCTCCATGCATTCATAAGCTATTTTGAAAAAGTAGCTAGCTACTTTTAGTAGCTTAAGCTAGTTTTGATAGGTAAAGGTATTTTTATTCCTAAAGCTACATTTATTATTTTTTCAAAAAAATAGTGTCTAGTTTGAAGTTGTCTGTGTCTCTAAAATCTCTTTATTCTTCAGAGGGACTCGATATAAACACAATCACGCATAACGTAGCTTAGCTACTTTTTTAAAAGCTAGTTAAGTTGCTAAGTAACTTAACTACTTACAATTTATATTAGCTTGTGACTTGTAGTTTCAGCTACATTTTTTAAGTAGCTTGCCTAGCTCTGTATTACGGGTATCTTCATTTTTTAAATGGAAGAAGAAGTAGTGTTTTCAGAACTTTAGTCCGCTTTAAGAACGTGGTAAATAATTTTTGTTTTGTGAAAATATAAATTGATTAAACTCAACATTTGGGGTTTATAATTGATAGTGCATTGATGCAACACTGGAAGAAATTGTGTTAATAGAAATACTTAAGCCTAATTCGTACTTTTCCTTTAGAAATGGGTCTGTGATCTGGAAGCTATAACTAGAGAAACCTGGACCATTGAAAAAACATTTAAAGTTCCCACGACTGCACCGAGGAATGTTTTTAAACGTATTTGTAGGTGTCATTTAAATACGGCTACAAAAGTAAAATCAACAGGAACTGAAGAAAAAAAGTCGAGGAATATTGATTGTCCAGCCAAAACTTTTATCACAATAAAGAAATTCTTTCAAAGGCCCAAGTCTCTTATAAAATCCGTAACTTCAGTAGAATGATCTTGTTTAATAAAATTTCATTTAACACATAATCATCGAATAAATGTTATTGAAGCACTTCGTGAGAGGCCTTTGGGACTAACAGCTAAACAAAAATTACTGGATCTGTTTAATTGAGGTTATTCTGCAGCTACAGCTTACCATACTTATTGTATGGATGAAATGGAAGAAATGGGTGACGAGTATGAAAACTTTGCGTTTGATAGGCACTAAATACCAACAAAAACGGATGAATCTAATTTGTGGAAAAATAAATTTAAAGAGGATTTTGGTGGGAGTACTGGGTCTATAATGTTGCTCAAGTTGGGGGAAACATTGGCTTGTCATACAGGAAAAACTGGCCTATGCTATAAAATAATAACTTTACATGATAATTATGCTGCAGCTATTTGGACACCACTTATGCAACATGCATTAAAGATACCACAAGCAAATGAAATTATGTTTGTCGATGCATACGGTAAATGTGATGTTTATGACCATAAAATATATGACCAAAAAAAATTATTTTGTGGAACAAAGTGCGTCGGGAAGATTACCCGTTGGATGCATTTTAGCTAATTGACAAAAAAATGATCTATTTGCTCTTGCAGTTGAAGGATTGCTAGAAATAATGCCATAAAAAATCTGGCCGACGGTTATCTTGACAGATAACGATTTAGGAGAGAGGAACGTGCTAAGAAAACATTGGCCAGAAGCAAAATTGCTCATATGCATTTTTCATATAAAGAAGGCGGTCTTGAGATGGATTCTAACGGCGAAAAACGGAATACCACGAGATTTGTCACGAAAATATTACTCCCTATTTAAGGAAATTTTACATTCCAAAACAGAAAATGAACTAAACGAAGCCAAACGAAATTTCTCTGAAAACTTTGCCCATGATAATTTTATGAAATACTTAGGCAATCTGCTCACTCGTGAAGAAACTTGATGCATGCTGTACAGAACGCATTTGAAGTTAGGACTAAGCGACACTAACTTCGGGTTGCCCAAAAGATGGTCGAAACATTTTAATTTTTTAGTGATTTATTTTCCGAACTTAACCCTGTATATGAATTGCCCAAAAATGTATTTTTTTTTTACTTATTTACCTACCTAGAGACTTTTAATCCTTAATCATAAAGTTTTATTTATTTATTTTATTGTCCTATGGATGTTTGTGTATTTTCCAAAGTGTTTTGTCCGAAAAAAATAGGTATCTTTTGTTTCAAACCCTGTTCTACTTACTTGTATACTACCTAGTTTAATAAATACATACTTATATGTAGCATTTAGAACTTGCATTTTTTGTCTAATATTTACAAAGTATAGGAAGTTTATCTTTAGAAAATAAGAAAACTCCTATTTTTACCAGTATAATCCACTATACCCTCAAGGTTTTGGTAAGTACGCCAAGAAGTATTTTAAATTATCGCGAGAAATTGAAAATAACACAAATATCTTATTAAAAAGTTTTAGTAAATAACAGACGTTTCAGGCAAAAATCCATCTCACTCGTCTGCTATATAAAACTCTAAATTCCGCAAACATTTTTGCAACTGACACGTCTGCCGTTTACCAAGCGGTTTTGCCTAACTCGTCTGCTATATACTACTCTACTTCGGCTCGCGTCTTATGCCGGACGCGTCTCCTGTTTACAAAAATATGCGGCCGGGAGCAGTCTGTCCACATAGATGGTGTGTCATCTAGCAGAGAGCGTACTTCATGCGGCGTGCCCCAGGGTTCTGTATTGGGGCCAATCCTCTTTTTATTATATGTGAATGATTTGACTATGCTTGAAATTGCTGGGCGCTTTACGCTGTTTGCAGATGACACTACCGTACTGTGGCCCGACAAGGCTGCTGCGGGATACTGGGTTGGATCTCGGAAGGATTAAGCAGTGGTATGACGCCAATCGCCTCTGCTTGAACATGTCTAAAACTAGCCTTATCGGCTTCAACTGTCCTATTGATGGCCTTATATTTGGTGACAACACCATCCAGGCTGTGAACTCTTCTAAGTTTCTGGGTTTGTGTATTGACGAAGACTTAAAGTTCTATACTCATATCGTTAAGTTGAATAAAAGATTGGCATCTGGTTGTTTTCCTGTTCGGGCTACCTTTCGAGAGCTTGGTGGAGAAGTTGCGCGTAACGTGTATTATGCCCTTATTGAGTCACATCTCAGATATGCCTTGCCCTTCTGGGGAGCTTGCTCTCGAAATCTTTTTCAATCTGCCTTCGTTCTGCAGAAGAGAGCTGTTAGAAATCTGTGTAATGCGCATCCAAGAATCCACTGTAAGCCCCTTTTTGTCAAGCACTCTATTCTGACCCTCCCATCTTTATTTATTCTGGAAATGGCTTGCCTAATTCATAAAAATAAGTATCAATTTCCCAATCCTCAGCTGGTATATGGTACACGTCAGATTGGCAATGTTCCCTTGCCCATTCCACATTCCAGCCTTGTCAGGAATTCCTTGATTACAGTGGCATCAAGATATACAATCATATTGATCTGCGGATTAGAAATATTCGAGACTTAAAAGCCTTCCGTAAAAGCTTAAAATGCTCTTTATTGCAGAGAGCTTTCTATTCTGTTGACGAATTTTTCGAGCAGAACTAGAGGGCTCATTATATTCTATTATTAACGCATGAAGTGTGTGTTCCAATAATGAGTTATCAAAGTTTTATTGTGATAAATGGCTGCAATAAGCCATTACAATTTTGACTGTGGGTGCAATAAGCCATTACAATTTTGACTGTACTAATGTAGGTACTGTGATAATGTGTATTGCGGAGGTAATATTTGCCATTTAATATGTTTTGAGTCACCACACTTATGTTTTCCTGTTGTTTTTTTTTCTTTTTGATTTTGCTTCGTTTTGTTTTATATTTTGTATACATCTTATAAAGCTTTGTCAATAAGAAATGTTACATGTAATATAGCACAATAGAGCACTTTAATTGTTTAGTGAAGTCCTTGAAGAAACAGATGCAGGCATAAAGGTCAATACTAAATGAAACACTTTGTATTCCATGAAAAATTTAATCCAAAAGGACTTCCTATAAAAGCATAACAGAGCGCTTTCGGCCTAAGCCATCATAAGTGTTACCTGAAAAGTAAGTAGAAGAACCACCCATTAACAGAAGAAAGTGGCTGTTGTGAGATCTTAAGGAAGAAAATGATAAAATTGACAATGTTATATCAGGATTCTGAGATTGTTGAAAATTTGAAAGGCATTAAAATAGGTGTGTAAGTTGAGAATGGTGCATTTTTTGTAATTTTTTGTGTGAATTTTTTTTATCATAAGAGACAAAGGAAAATGATAGAGGCTCTTACACTTGTCATTGTATTTGAAGGGCATATCAACGAAGAGAAAACAAACAACACCGACAAACAACGGTCAAATCACAATTAAAAAGTTAAAAGTCACATTTTAAAAGGTAACATAATTAAAGGACAATGCCCAAACCACGCTTTTCGTGGAACGACAGACAAAATGTGTCGTTGAAGTTGACATTCTTGCCAAGCAGACTCTGAAGACGCAGGAAGTGAACCGCAAAAAAAAATTAGCGGTAAATTTAAATCTTGAAACTAAATGTTAAATTAATACAGACAGTTATTCTGAATACAAATGAAGTACCTAACTTTACAAAGGAGAACAGACTGGCTGACACTAAGCTAAATGATCTAAGAAGTTATTGTATTAACAAGAAAGAGAGTGCTTACTTGAATGAATAATAGAATATTTGGAAGAAAAAACTAAAGTCAAAACATTTTATAAAAAATAGCTGTATTAAAGGCAGACATCAGCCCGACCACATCTACGAGACTGTCCCCCCCCCCCCC
>MU190042.1:20083-34477 GCA_016904865.1 Pissodes strobi
AGCCACTGGTGCAAGCCTATATCAGAGACCATCGCGGCACCTGGCATACCCAGAACGGCTAAGTCCCCAGAGAAGCCCCGCTTGAGACCACAATGGCCTGGCAAGGGCCATTGTCACTTCACATCCCCACATAAGCCAATCTTTTGGCCGCTCTGGCTGCCTCGTGCCTCACCCAGTCCACCGACCGAGGCAACCCCACCAGCATCTACAGGGCCCTTGTGGGCGCCGTCCTCATGGCCTCGGTGATGCAGAGGCATGCAAGCCGCTGTAATTTGTCCAGCACTAGTCTGGACGCCGTTTTCATGGCTCCTGGCCATCAAACGACCGCTCCGTGCATGGGCATCGGAGCGAACATCGTCCTATAGATCCACAGCATAGTTTTCGGTCCCCCCTAACGCCCTACGACAACCCCACAGGGCACTGGGCGCCGACGCGGTCTAGAGCCGAATATGTTCCTGAAAGGTCAGTTTAGAGTCCAACCAGAAACCCAGATACATACATGCATACGAGCGTCATACACACATACCATGTGGTATGTGGTCGTACAAAGGTGGATTTAGCAATTGGGATATAAAATCAAGCATACAGTTATAGAACATACAGAAACAGAGAAGCTGAGTCAATAATTAAACGACTTTAACATGGAGTACCTAAAGAAGCTTAGTGATGAACGTGAGAGATCTCTCTTGAATCAACAAAAGACAATTTCCAGCCAGGATGACATAATTTTGATGCTTAAAAATTAAAATAAGCAAATTGAGGTTAATAAATTTCAGTTCGGCGATGTTGTCACTGCAAATTCAGTTATATATTATGATAACAAACAAGGTAAGGTTGTCAAGTCTAACAAGATGGATAGTAATAGTACGGGGGCAGATGATCCAAACAGGTTAAAAAATTGCAGTATATCCGTTCAAGGGTGTAGCTGATGCACAGAGGTCCATATTATCCAAATATGCTGAAGGACGCGATTGCGCAAGTAATCATAATGACCATATTCCCCAATCATCTGAATGGAAAGAAGTGAAACATAAAAAATGGAAAAGTAATGTTGTTGTGGGTACTGGCGCTGGTAGTTCTACTGATGCCCTAAGGGGAGTGAAAAGGGCTGTTGATCTTCATGTGTTTCGTATTGAACCGAATACTTCACCTGATTCTTTGAAGCATTTCTTAAAACCTCATTTCCCTAAGGTTATTAGTGAACCTTTGACACCAAGACATCCTGAGGAATATTCTTCCTTTAAGGTGAGGATTTCCGAAGAAAACTTTAATAAAGCTATGAATGCCGACTTGTGGCCTGCAAATGCATGCATTAAACGTTTTTTATACCTTAACCATCTTTCTTCATACGATGGTGTATCCTCAAGTAGTTTGTTTGACTGAAGTCTGGCTGTCAGATGTGGAAGCTGGATGTTTCTGCCTAGATAATTACAATACTGCTGCTGTTTATGCGCGTCAGAACTGTAAAGGTGGTGGCGTTGCCCTTTTTGTACATAAAAATTTTAATTCCAGTGTATTGTGAATCAATCAAGATTTTATTGTTGACCAATGCTTTGAGGCAGATCTATTAAGGTGAGTCTCCTCTCTGCTTGTATACAGGTCTGTGCGGTGTATCGATTTCCAGAAGCTGAGTTATCTAAGTTTTATGATTCATTAGAAGATGTTTTATCGATTCTGTCGCAGTTTAAGGGGCAAACGTATTTATGTGGTGATTTTAATTTTGATTTTACCCATATGAATAGGACTACTCAAAATGTATTACATATTTTTAGTTCCTATGGTTTGTACCAATCTTTTGATGAATATTCTAGGATACAGGGTGATTCTGCCTTATTGATAATATATTTACCAATGTAAAAAAAAACTTAAAGCCAACATCTATGATGTTTATTTCTCGGATCACAAAGCCCAGATTGCTTCTGTGGAACTTAGTCTGCAACGTGAGAATGAATCTGATGTATTTGAGGCGAAAGGTCGTTCGTATTCTGCAGAAAATCTATCTTATTTCAAACATCTGTTATCGAAGGAGAATTTCGATTTCATTTGTGATTGTAGCATTGAGTATGTGGATATTTTTGGGAAATTTTTCTCCATTTTGTATGCCTTATTTGAAATGGCATTTCCTACGCGAAACTTTAAATCAAGTATAAAAACACGTACCTCTAAATCCAAATGGATAACATCCTCTATTATTAATGAAGGAATTATTTTAAGGAAAATGTTTAAAGCATTAAATGGCAACAATGATCCCGACTTGTTAATTGTTGTTGTTTGTTTCTTTGTTTTGGCTCTGGTCCTAAAAGGCCAATTTGCCAGTGCACCCTTCGTCCGGCGCTTAAGGAGAGGTAGAGCTACCCTTCTACTTCCGTTACACGTTGTTCCAGTTTGAAGGGCTTTGTATTCGGGGTGGTGACCGCGACGTTGTCGGGCTCTGGACCCTGCCACGACCACCGATTTTTCACACACACAAATAAAAATCTATGAAAGGCACGACTGACTGATGCAATGAGGTTTCGCGCACTGTAGGTATAACCTTTTCTGTCAGAGACTCCAAAGTCCAAAATCCCCGCATGAAAAAACCACGACCGCCTTCAGGCCACGCTACCGCGCACAAGGATAAAACCCGGAGTCCTAGTAGGAATCACCCTCCACTACGTGTCCCACCCCCTACACCCTCCAGACGGCTCGATTTTCCAGCCCCCCAAACGGGGGATTACAACACGTTTTCTAAGCAAACGCTTTCACTTCCCGTGCCGAATTTTGTAATCCGTTTCCAATGTGTTGATCCCTCGACGGCAGGACCGGATGAACGGCACAGACTACCCTGGCTATGAGGTCCGATTCTTCCTCGGGGAGAAAAACGATCACTAAACGTTTACCACGTGCCACCCAATGGCCTGTACCAAACGAGACAAACGAGCCGCTACGGGACGACGTTATCTCAACCGAAGACGAACCGGAACCGGACTTGTTAATTGAATATAAAAACCGTAAACGGTCCCAAAAGGTAAATATTGCCCAGGCAAAAAAGGAGTACAATAATAAACAAATTACAAATCCTTCAAATAAAAATAAAACTGCACAGCAAATTATAAATAAATCTATAAATAACTGTAAAGACAGGGCCGTACCACAAAAATTAATGTAAGTGGGATTGAATTAAGTTGCTCTCATTATATTGCGAATAAATTTAATAGTTTTTTTGTTGATTCAGTAACTCAATTATCTGAGGAATTTAAAAATAATAAAAACTTAGAGCATGTTAAAAATTCAATTTTTCTACATCCGTTTACCGTTCATGAAACATATCATTATAATGTCTATTTCAAATAAAAAGGCATGTGGACCAGACCAGGTTCTAGGTAGCATATTAAAAGAATGCACAGTCTGGCCGACAGAACCTTTGACCCAGTTAATAAACCTGTCTTTCCAGGTTGGATATTTTCCAAATATTTTGAAAAGGGCCACAGTGGTACCGATATTTAAAAAGGGTGATCCCTCCTTGATTGACAACTATAGACCCATAGCATGTCGGTAATTTCTAAGATTTTTGAAAAGGCCTTTAAGAAGCGTCTTATTAAATACCTTGATAATTTTAATATTTTGACTTGTGGTCAATTTGGCTTTAGAGTTGGGTGTTCCAGTGACGCAATTATCTCATTTTACCAAAAAATCCTTGATAACTTCAATGACAGGCTTACAAGTATTGGCTTGTTTTTTTTACTTTAAAAAGGCCTTTGACCTATCAATCATCAAATGTTACTTAAAAAACTATCTGCTGATGTAATAAGGGGTACCTCTCTAAAATGGATCGAATCTTATCTGACTGATAGAAGTCAGTATGTCGCCCTAAACATTAAACAGCAACATGTGCACTCAGATGAATTAGTAGTCAATATGGGAGTCCCCCAGGGCAGTGTCCTGGGTCCCATCCTTTTTCTGATTTTTATAAATGATCTGCCTCTTTTTGCTAATCATTTTATAAGGCTATTTGCCGATGACACCTCCGCTGTAGTTGAGGGTAGTAATGATGTAAGTTTGTGTCAGTTTGCCAATGAATGTGTTATGCATATTTCAGCATGGTCATCCAAAAACGGCCTTCTGCTCAACACCAGTAAAACTAATTTTACTGTCTTTACACCACCCCAAGTGAAACATGATCGCTGTTTGCTGGTTAGGGAAAAGAACGTTTCGATTGTACAACAAAGCAAAATTAAATTTCTAGGCGTCACTATTGATCAACATTTGATTTGTGTAACAACAATAGTATATTATTTTATATGGAGGAAAAGTAACTTTTCCTCCAAATAAAATATGCTGTTTTTTCTTCAAATGTCGACAAATTAATGCAAAAACATCTCTTTTTAATAGTAATAATATCTAATTATTATTAAAGATAAATGGGTTCGCAAGGCGGCTTAGACCACGGTCGTAGGTGGCCTTGCTTAGACCGGTGTCGGTGAATATAATGCAACATAAAGCTGTCAGTGGACACTGTCAACAATAATTATTTTTTTAAGATGCGTCTCCGATTGCGTTTTAATTCCGTATTGATAAGCAATTATTGAGTAAGTTCGATTAAATAATAACCAATTTGTTCCTAAATTAGTGATTTTTAGAAATGCAGTCACAAATTGAGTGATAAATACAAATTGTAGTTTAATAAATCTTGAGTTGTTGACGCTTATTTTGTTGTCTGTTTGTATTGTATCTATGTTGCTATGACAACACTTTTACCTCCGCCGGCGGAAAAGTGAAAAGTAAAGCTCCGGCGGAGGAAAAACGAAACTTCACGGCCGCCTACACAGTCGAGTAATGACGGATTTACTGACGTTTGAAGAAAAAACATTTTGTTATCAGGCAACTGCGGGATTAGGTTGATTTAGTGACCCTTAAGTCCTACTATTATGGATGTGTATACTCGATCATTAAGTATGGACTTTTTGCATGGGGTGCGTCTTTACATGTGCAGAGTGTGCTCTTAATGCAGAAGCGAATTCTTAGGAGTATGTTTGGGCTCGGCTTTAGAGACTCCTGTCGTCCTGTATTTAGGATGGAAGGTTTTCTAACAGTTATTAGTTTATACATTTTAGAATCTGCAATTTATATAAGGCGCAACATCTCTGAGTTTCTAACCTGTGGTGACATAAATCTGTATCAAACTTGGCAGAAGGGTAATCTCTATGTACCATACTGTAGAACTGCAAACACTATGAAAGGCCCAATCGTTACTGCTCTGAGAATTTACAATCATTTGCCCCTTACACTCAGATCGATAAAATCGTACATAGCCTTTAAAAATCAGGTTAAAGTATTCTTAAAGCAGAGGCCTTACTACGCATTCAGTGAGTACTTCCTCGAAGTATGGTAAGATGTTTTTATTGTATTGTAATATTTTATGTTAGTTGAGTCTCGCACAGTTGTGATGTATTTCTACCAATGCTTGTGTTTTTTTTTATATATGTATATTTTATTATATTGTTGTATACTCGATTGTATCTATTGCTGTATAGCACTAAATCCTTTTGACAATTCCGATACATGTAAATGTCTATGGAAATAAAGATTTTGTATTTGTATTTTGTATTTGTAGATAGATGTGACCTAAGAGCCTGTGACAAATAAAGCGAAATTAACCTGATTAAGTTGTAGTGGTGCATCGGAATTCGCTGAATTGACTATAACTGGCCACGATTTTAGGATAAAGCTGTTGTTATGTTCAGTTCACTATTGCCATTTATTTTAGAACATTCATTCTGTCTTTCTTATTTCCCTGATGAACAATTTGCCAGCTTATCACTTAGTCGTCAAGATTGTATTTTGTATTAACGCTAACAACACTGATGAAGGACAAATATAAGGACATTTCTTTCAGCGAAGGTGTATAACCGAAACATTGTCATGGGGTTTTCTCTTAGGCGACACCACCTACCGCCCCCACGACACGTTATATATGACTTACTTTTTGTAATCTACTAATCAGTAAAATTCGGCAGTTGTCTCAACCATTTCTAGCGCACAAACCGACTCGTGTAGCTCGAACTTGCGAGAGTTTTTCGTTACACGTTCTGATGTATGCGAAAGGTATTTTACGGCACTATCAAGTTGGAATTTAATATGTTTGGGTGCTAGGAATTTTATTAAACCCATCGAATACCTACCCTCAAAATTTACTATGTTTGTTTAAGCTGTAGACTTAGTTAACTTCTACGAACATACCTAATTCCTCATCTTCTTCATCAACTTCTAAATGTGGTTCAGCTTCTTGCTGGGGGAAATTTATTACTGTAATATTTTTGGGTGGATGGTCTACTTCACTTTCAACAATAACCGCTTCTTGATCCGGAGCCAAAACAGCATCAGCGTTGTTCACATAATCTGGTTTGTTGCTTAAGGCGCCAAATACGCTGCCACTAGATACACCTAAAAGTAAAACAACAGACATAACTTGTTATTTCAAGGATTTTCAAGGCGCTATATTTTGCTAGCTCAATAAGCTATCGTTGATATAAATTTAAAAAGGATGCCACCATCTGAATATTAGTAACACCTAATCATAGATTATTAAAGTAATGTTAAATAAGTAAATATGGAAAACAGCTTGGATAAAAGTATTCAGAAAGCATTGATTCGACTGAAAAAAGAAGAAATTATTGAATATAACATTTATGTATTACGTATGCTTTATTGAACAAATAGATGATGCTGGTATGTTTCTAATAAAGAACCACAACATGGACACAAATATTAACTCTAACAAATGCACACCAAGGTTTAATATCAAAACAACCCAGTTGGTAAAGAATCATGGTTCCCAGCAAGTTTGTTGGGAGTTCTTGCAACAAAATAAGCTGTAAATAATCTGTGGTAAGTCCGCTATAATAGCTGACAATAGCCAGCCACTTATTAGGATTACAGCTGTTGCAGCCATGATATCAGCCATATATCCTAAAATTGTAATTGTAACCAAATCGTTTTTAAAGAAGTTTGTAAAAATAATGCCTTGGCTCATCTGCTGGAAACTAAACGCGAACACAACCATTTATATTTGGGGATAGAAAGGAATTACTGCGAACGGTATATGAAAATGCTACTTACATTCGACAACGAGATCGTCGTCGAGACTTCGTTAATCGAGATTGAGAATTAATCTGCCTCGGCCGGATCTTCACGAGATAGAAGGAAAAATGAAGGTAAATTTTTATTTTCCAGATCAAGATCTTACTAACAATTTAATATAACGCTCTAAATTTCCGACTACATCCAAGAAGATGAACAGAAAAAATATATGTTTGATTGAATCAGATCTGTATACCATCGTTTTGGGAACGAAACATTTCGAAAATGAGAGGTTTAATTCCTTAGATCAACAGTTCTCAAACTTTTTTGGTAACGGAACCCTTTTAAAAAACTCAATGCCTAAAATTTTTAACGAAACCCTAAACCCTAAACTAAAAGCAAAACCAGTTATATGTGTATTGTTTACTAATAATCATACAAAAAAAGGTAGATGCGGTAAGTAGTAAGTTAGTAAGCAAATGATAAAATTAAGTTTATTTAATGGGAGGCATGAAATTGCTTTTTTATTCGTCATCAACTGGGTAATGTCAGGTTTGATAGAGAAACTTGAGTTCTCATGTCTAGTTCGGCATCCAGTCTATTGCGGTATTTTGTTTTTGTAGCTGTATATGCTGAAAATCCCGTTTCACATAAGTACGTTGTTGCAAACGGCAGAAGAACATTCAAATTCTCTGTGGCAAGTTGTGGATATTCATCACGAACCCTGCACCAAAAATCATTCAGTGAAATTGTTTTGAACAATGATTCCACGCTTCTGTCCGATGTCATTTCTAAAAATTATTCATAGATCTGATTTGACATATTTTCAGGCTTCTGCAATTTGGATGAGAAAGGGGAAAGTTTGTATTCTGTTCTTCAGGAAAGTAAGATTCAAAAGTCGCTCGCAGATCATTGAGATATTGCATCAATTCAACAAATGTTTCATTTTGAAATATTTCTGTATCACTAAGAATAAGGTGAGTAAGGAACTCACTTAATAATGAAAAGCCCTCTGTTTCTCTCTTACCAAAACAAGTAATCCAAAAATCTAATTTTTCTTTTAAAAGCGGTTATCCTGTTAGCATTGAAAACTCTTGTCTGTTTGCCGTATAGTGACAGGTTTAATTCGTTAAGTTTTCCAAACATGTCTGCTAAAAATGCAGAAAACCATCTCGCTTCAGTATGGAGCAGTCAGGGCCGACGCCAGGCATTTGGCCGTCTGGGGCAAAGCCACCAAATGACCCTCACCTTACGTAACACCCCGACACCCAGAGAGATGAGAATGAAAATGCAAATATTTCAAAAATCGTTTTTATACATATCACTTAAAAGTAATATGCAATATAATACAGCAACAGTACCTATACAAAATCTAATGATACCTTCAGTGCAAAGCATGATATAATATTGCTATAGTCTAACTGAGTTGTAATATCATGCTCTATTCAAATCAAAGGTAAAGAGTTTAGCCTCTCCTGCAACATAGACGTTCGCAAATGGTTTTCGATAATTTTGTGTATCGAAAAGCTCCTTTCGCCACTCGCCACTGATACCGGAAGAGTTAGCAGTATCCGGCATCCGGAAGGCAACAAAAAGGTTTGGCATGGTTGCCTCCAGATCATGTGCAACTATATATTTGAAGGTAGCTAGTGGAAAATTTAAATTGTAGGCAATAGCTCTCAAAGAGATAATTTTGTCTTGCAAATATATCTTTCTCTTCACCGTCAGTGAGGTAGATTTCCAAATCCATGCAATATCTCATGAGGTCTTCTTTCGAAACGTTTTCAAGAAGAGTTATATCGTATAGAAAAGAAAACTGATCTAAATGGATTTCCAAAAAATCAAACTTCTTTTCAATTGCTTGAATGGTTGTGTCCAACACAACAAAAAATATTTCGATTTTAAATCTTATTTTTGAATCTGCGATAAGCTCATCTGCACACTCGTAAGTAAATTGCCATTTCCTTGGTTGAGTTCGTACCTCCTGGGTGAAAATCGACGAAATTTCCAGCTCCTCAGCAAGAGGAGTAGCATCAACCAAGAAACCTTCGAAAGCCTCGTCAGTTCTAAGCCCCTTGAAGTGGTTCAGCAACTTTCCAAGAGTCTTACCTGAATCCGACACATTTAATGCAGGTTCTTGTAACATTTTGCTAACTGTATTTACGTTATTTAGGATCTTATACCATATGATGACACATACGCAAAAACTGAAATATTTAATTTTCTTTGCCAGAGCATCAGCTTCGATCCTAACACTCACTTCAACGGCATTTTTATTTGAGACTTCGACCAAGGCATCGCATATTTCACCAATTTGGTATTTCAAAGCCTTTATTGAATCCATACGGCTCTCCCACCTGGTTTCAGTTAGGGGTTTTAGGATTAGATGTTGTACTTTTTTTAAGATTTCCCATCGCGGAGTGGATGCAGCAAAGAAAATGTATATAGCATTAACTGTTGTTAAGTTTACAGAATCAAGTGTAGATTTGCTGCATCGTTTACAACCAAAGTGAGTGTGAACAGCGCATGGTACCAATGCTGCACGGGGATTTAAATCTAAAATTCTGGAATGTTTAAGTTCCACTGTATTGCCTTTTCATTCTGCCGGGGTATTACTCGGACAACAGTTACACATAACGAAACGATATATAAACGGAATATGATAAAATTATTTTTTAAATAATACATCGTATTTAAATGTGAAAAATAGATAGCCATAGATCCAAAATCGACCGCCCCTCAAACACCGCCACCTGGGGAGGGGGCCCCGCGGTCCCCACCCTTGGCGCCGGCCCTGGAGCAGTAGTGTTTTGTGATCACTACCCATAATCTTCACAAAATATTGAGAACCATCGGGACTGCAGTGGACGTGACTTAACAAAATTAATTATTTTTACCGCCTCATCAAGAACCAATTTCAGATTTGGCGGCATTTCCTTAATCGCGAGTGATGGGTCGTATTCGTCGTATTCATGAAAAAAAGGTTATGCTTATACTTGCAGAATATGAAGGAAATCCTTTAGCTCGCATTCATAATATTCCGAGTAAAACCTTATACTTATAGAGTATGAGCATATCCTTCACAAAAAAGTTTTTGGTTATTCATAAACGTTACCTTTTACTCTAAATAAAAAGGATATCCGTCAATAATTTTGAGTCCGGTCAGTAGCAGGCTCAGTTGTAGCGATGGCAGATGTTGTGGAACTGAGAGAGATTAAACACTACAAGCAGCGTTTATCAACACCTGTTCTATTCGTGATTACAACGAATTATACCGGTTGGAAAAGGAAAATGTGCAGTAGCTTGCCAACATATTTTTGGTAATAAATGCTGAAACTCGAGGAGGTGCGTTATCATCCGTCTAAAAATGAAGATATGTTTACGCTATCCCAGTGACCCTGGGTATCAGAAAGGCATTGGTCAATAACTGGGTGTGAGTCAAGCTACAGTATCTCGTACAGTGACTGCCGTAATTGACAGCATAGTTGCGCAATCAAATTACTGGATTAAGTTTCCGTCTACTAACAATGAATTTATGGATGCGAAACCGTTATGGCAAAGCAAGTATATGTTTCCGACAGCAATTGGTGTAGTTGACTGTACCCACATAGGAATACTGAAACCAAATCGCCATGGTGATGAGTATGTTAACTGAAAAGGTCATCCTACACTGAATGTACAAGCCACTTGTGATGCAAGAGAAATGTTCACTAGTATGGACGTTAGTTGGCCTGGATCGGTCCACGATTCAAGAATATGGAGAAATTCACAAATAAGGGTTCATTTAGAAAATAAAAAGAACAACGTGATACTTGCTGATGATGGATATGGTATAGAATCGTGGCTCATGACTGCAGTCAGAAATCCCGCTCCAGGTCCTGAACTAAATTATGATAAACTTTTGAAAAAAGAGAGAGTGATAATTGGACGCCATTTTGGTCAACTGAAGCGTCGATTTCCTATTTTGCAATATGTTTGCCGAGTCAAATTGGAGAATGTGCCAAAAAATAATTGTTGCCTGTAGTGGTAGTAACTTTGAGGCACCTGAAGAAGAAGTGCCAGAAGAAGATGACAATGATAATGAAGAAGTTGATCTACCTCTTCGCCAGCAAGGACAACAAGTCAGAAGAAATTTGAGCAATGTAAGAAACAACTTTGCTAATTAAATGTAGGTATAAAACTGTATAAAATAAAAGTTCAAATTTAATTTAGTTTTATTTTTACACCATAATAATATCAAATCATTTTGGTTTTTAAAAAACAAAATTCTAATAATTATAATAAGTTTATTCACATACTAACGCAAACTGTTCTATTTTTATTTTATTGCAAACTTTTTAATAATATTAATAATAAATCAAACATATACCTACTTTGATCTTTTACATTTTAAACTCATCTTATCATCTAAGTACACTGGATTTTTTTAAACAAACTAGATAATAATTATACTCAAAATCCCCTAGTCTTACAAAACAATAATAAGTACCTAACATAATATATAATGTAATAAATTGTCAATATAATAACGTTGTACGAGAAAATTTGGTGAATTGTTTAAATATTGTAGTATGTTACCTCCCCCTCGTTAACAATATTTGCTGTTGATTCCTCCCGCTTCATCTTTTCATCTTTGAACTCTAGTTGTTCGATATTGCTCTAAAAGAACTAGCCGTTGAAGCTCTTTGGTTGTGAGTCCTTTTGTTTGATTTGTTTCGTACTTTTCTGTTGCTGCTTTTTTTTTGGTGGCAGAAGAGATTCGACAGTCTTGACACTACTAGATTGTGGTCTGATGGCTGAATCAGTCTCTTCTCGCGTAATAGAAGCTTCACTCACTCTATACTGAGTAGATCCATCATCAATACCAATCTGCATTGCGCCTCCGATTCTTCCAATTGTAGGATTACTGTCACCTTCCATATTCTTCAATAAGTTTTTCTCCCATTCCAACAGTTTGATTACTTTATTTCCAGTTTTTTTCAAGTCAATTTCTTTACTCCTACCTTTTTCTTCAACTCAAAACCTTATACTTCTACCTTATACTTACAAGGATATCCTTCAGTTTTATGAATACGGCTATGCAGGATGCAATGGCTGGAACTACAATTTGGCGCTTTCATTGTTATTCGTGATACTGCTCCTGCTGTTCTACCTGTCATTGTCTTGGCTCCATCGGTACAAATATCGATGCAATCATTCCAATCGAGTTGGTTTTCTTCAAAAAATATGTTAATGGTGTTAAAAATTTCTTCTCCGGTTGTGTTAGTAGGCAGCGATGAGCGCATAAGCAAGTCTTCTTCGAGTGAATGATGGATATCGCACAATTACTAGCAAGATGGCCAGTCCAGCAACATCAGTCGATTCATCCATTTGTAAGACGAATTTGATATTTTGAAGCTGTGCAACTGAGAACCGGAGCGAAACTGTATCGTTCGAAAGCGGTACTGTAGAAAGATGCTTTGCAGAATTTTCATCTAGCATACATTATTATGTCTACCACACATGGTTTTATTAACTTTTCAGTGATCGTGTGCGCTTGTCCTGCTTTGGCCATGCGGTAACTAACCAAATACGATGGCTCCGTGGCCTTTTCATTCCCAGTCCGAGTCGCATACGTCATCGTTTTTTGGCTTCTTAATAATTTTTTTTTACGTACAAAAAAATTTTTACCCTTGCCTTTGAAGTCAGGATGCACAGTTTCTAAATGTCGGCGCATCTTAGCAGGTACCATCGAACTATTAGGAAGGAGTTTGCTGCACAACATACAGAAAGGTGAGCCGTTGGAATCAACAAATCCGAGCTTAATGTATGATTCGTCATACTTTCGTTTTTTCGCCTGTAGTTTGTCATTAGAAGTTTCACTACTTGAACTTGAGACCATAGAACTAGAACTTTACGCAGTCATATCACCATGATTTGAATTTCACGCATCATCCAAGCGACCCACTTGTGAACCCTCCGTGAATGATTTTATTTTTATTGCAACACCTTTAAAGCCAACACTCCATTCTTTTTTAACACTAATTTGATTTGGGCCAATTTTATGACAAATAGAATCTTTTCACGCACGAGATTCAACTTTACTGTGCCTACCACTACGAATAACATAAGCGAACATAAAATACTGAGCGTGGTGCGAGTAAACTTGACTAATTAATTCTCCGCGCCAAACAATCCACCTTTAGGAGGCTTTGCGGAGCACCGGGGCTCTGCGGAGCACACTTTGAGTAACGCTGCCTTAGATGGTCTAACCTTCAGAAATGCTTATACGAAATGATTTATTTTGCTGCCTGGTCGCAATAATCGTTATTGTTATAATATTTGCCACTGGTTATGCATGGGTTTCACAATCATTGATGACTAAGTGTAGCTTCAATTACACACTGACCATCTAGACCCTAGACAGTTAAAATTACGGTAACTGACTCAAACCGAAAGGTTTTCATATATTGTGAAACTGTCTGCTAAACTAACGGAATTGTAGCAGGTTCAAAATCTGCCTATTATAACCTGTGTATTTATTAATTCCATGTTTATTGTCTTAATTGATTAAAATAAACATGAGAGTCTGAAAGTTTAGAGTATAGATAACTTACTTGCAGTACCTTGACTGTTCAAGATCTGTTCTCCCAGAGGAGGAATGTTAGCGTTAAATTCGTGTTCTTTTTCAGCACCAGGAAGTCGCTGCTCTAACGTAGGTACCGTCGCAGGTTTCTGACTTGAAGTTTGTAGTTCTTTGTAGACGCCACCTTCTTGCTCAATGGTTATAGTAATTTTGATTGGTTGTTTCGGTACAGCATAAACGACCTAAAAATAAGGAAGTTTATAATAGTTGATATGAACTATTTAGGTGCATATAGAGCGACCCGCTAATATTTGAGTAAAATCGATATTTTAGAAAATATTTATGGTATTTGTAGTAGCACTTCTAGAATTTTCTGTCAACAGGTGTTGCAAAGTGAGGTATTTGGTTATTACAAGGTTGAAAACGGTCAAATTTTACTTCAAGAATGATAATAACGCTACAAAAATACGAAAACTGTAAAGGGAGAATATTCAGAATGATCGAAGAGTACCATCTCTACCAACTATAATTAATACGAGGAAGTTATTACAAGGAACAGCATCTCTAGTAAATAGGAAAAGGAAAAAACAAAGAATTATATTATATATTATATTGATTTATTTTCAATAAAATCATGGAATACGTTTAATACGACGGAAGAAAGTTTGTTATGGAACAGTTCAGAGAACATTTAAATGGGAGGTCATTTTGAGCTGTGACGCTACGCACACCATGTGACCTGGGGCAACGAAGACAACAATGCTAGAGGT
>JAEQML010051015.1:0-46373 GCA_016904865.1 Pissodes strobi
GTGCTTTTAGATTGATTGATTGAATAAAATTCGCTGAATGTACCTATGCTTATAAACACCAAATTATTTTACTGTAAATAATAGTCTTTCTGGGTGTTACACAAATTGCTTACCTGTCCTCTAAATCATCCTTTTCACTTTTAAAAGTTGTGTTTTCATATTTGATAGCAGAATTGTTCAATAAAAAATTTACTTCCATTTTGGATTCCCTACAAAATACATTCCAATAAACTTTACTTAAACTTTTAAATACAATGTTTGAATACTGCTCAAGGGCTTTACTATATGGTTTATAGTAGATTAGTCTGTATGCAACTAGAAATTCAACACATTGAAAATAAATTTAAATATTTTTAGAGCGGTAAGTCAACTTAACGTTGTGCCCATAGCCCAACCCTGATATCACTCTCATAACTTTCTTTAAAAAGAGACCAAAAACCAATTTAGAAAATGTTGACAGTCCTCATGAGGCTGGAATATGTTGCACAAGACTGGAAAATAGAATGGTAAGTCTGTACTAGAGCCCAACCCTGGAAAACCATTATCAAATATCTGAACAAGTAAATACCTCTTCACGTCTTGACAGTAGTCAATATGGTTTCCCAAAGGTTAACCCAGAATACCTACACACACCCAAGAACATTAAAGAATTCATGGTTATTAACAGGCATATATTTCAATATAAAATACATTGTTACAGTCTTTGAAGCCATGCACACATTCCGTTAGCAACAAAGCACTCGCTCAGAATTTGGGGACTGTGCTTTGTGTAATTTGTTTTGTAATGTTAGAAGTTTGGGTCTTTAAACAATAAATTAAAAGAAATCAATGCATATTTTGATTTAATATGATATAGACAGTTTAAACTAGAACAGTGTCATCACCAAATAGCCACAGGGAAGATTTGACGCTACAGTTATGGGAAAAAGAGTAGGCCTAAGGTAGCATGCTAACTGATAAAATCTATAATTCTTGCAATTTGATACATCCATTTGTATTTAAGGCAGTAAATGAGACAAATCAGTACGAAATAAGTAATTATACACATACATAGCATCAGATGCCCAAATATCTTTGCATTTTCCCTACATAATTGGTCTACTTACTCAAGATGAATCTGATCGTTTTCTTCTTTAATCGAAAATTCATTATGCTGATCAAACTCAGAATAATTTTCGTCTTTAACTGTATTGGGCAACCTTAACCTTTCCGGGAGAATTATGAACTCTGGTGTGGGCTTATCCACATTATTTGCCAAATTGATAGACATTATTAATTGTTGATTTTTTCTATGGGGCACTGGAGAAAATAAATGAAATATCTTCGCGTCTATACACACGAATCGTCACCTTCGTATTCCTTCCGAGTTCCGACATTGACGTTATAATACTATCCGAGGACCGAGGGTGCCGCAACACAAATATTACTTTTTACCATCTTTTTACTTTGGCTTCCTGGCTTTTGGCTTCCGCATGCGCAGAGTACGAGTGGCCGAATCAATATTCAATACTTCAATTATGAGCGTCTCGCGACAGTTATGACTTTGGCTGCCATCAAGGTAAAAGCACAGAGTAAGAAATAATTATTCACGTTTTAAGATCCTTTACAGGCGTAGCCGACTATATCAGAATCGGCCTCTCCTATTGGTCGATCCGCATATCCCTCCGCTCGCATCGCTCGCTACGGGGGCTCTCGAAAAGGAAACCAACCAGGTGCTAACCCAATCTAACCCTAGACATACCCAAAATTAAGAATAAAACTGTTTAGAAACATATCCTTAAAAAATAAATAAAAAAAAAGCAACGGTGTTTGAACCCGGGCCGTCCAGGTGACACCCAGCTATCTGAACCTCTACACCACGAGAGCTCTTGATAGAAATTGTAATTGACATATTATAATACGAAAATAGGAGAGGTTGATTTTTACATAGTGCACTATTTGTGTAAAGAATCTTAGAATGTCAGGAAGACAATACATAATTGTAATACGAGATGGATCGACCAATAGAAGAGGTCGATTTTTACCATTGACCTCAAGAATTCAAGAATTTTTACATAGTGCACTGTTTGTGTAAAGGATCTTAAAACAGGAATGAAATCGCTCGAGTCAACGCCACCTACATTAGGCGCATTCGGGATACTCAGCCCACTCACTCCGTGCATACCTAAAATGCTCCAGCCGTTCGGGTAAAGCTTTCCGTGCAAATGGAGTAGCTCTTTCAGCGTTCGACTATTACAGAGTGGGGTAAAAAGAGTTTACTCCAAAAGTTCCACCTAGCAGAAGGAAGATTTTGGAGTGAGCCTGCGTAGTTTCATTTCATTTCATTTCATTTATTTATTAGTGCCAATATACAAAAGGGTATTTACACACGTCAGTAAAAAGAAAAATTACTAAAACTTACAACTAAAACAGTTGACAAACATTTAAAAGAGTTAAAATTTGGGAACAAGTAAAATATATAACTAGCATAACTGGACTGGACCAAGTACAAAAATTAGACAATAAAACAAAAACAACAACAACAAAAATTAGACAATAAAATTTAAAAATTAAAATTTAAATATTCGTCAATGCTATAGAAAGCTCTGCTGATAAGAAACTTTTTTACTGTCCTCTTGAATGCTGCAAGGGGGAGTTCCCTGACAACTTGGGGAAGCTTATTATAAAAAATCAGAGACAAACAGCCGGGACCATCCCTACACCTCTCAAGACGTCTGTAAGTGAACACCAAGTCATGTCTCCTGCGAGTGTCATGATTATGCAAGTCGGAATGTCTAACTAGTTGGTAAGCCTAGTTTGCACAAATAACAGGCAATCTAAAATGAAAATAGACGGTAACGTTAATATCCGAAGAGAGACAAATGCAGAATGGCAATCTTCTCTGTACTGTAAACCCCCTACAACCCTTACTGCCCTTCTCTGTATTCGAAAAACATTCATGGCTCCAGGTGCATGTCCCCAAATTAATATGGCATACGCAATGTGAGAATGGTAAAGAGAGAAATAAGCCTGCAATAGAATTGAACTAGAAACATTGTCAGAGAGCCTACGCAAAAGAAAGATGTTAGAGCTTAACTTAGCTGAAATGCAGTCAGTATGAAACCCCCATCGCAGTCTTGCATCCAGGTGCACCCCAAGGAACTCCACACACACACACACCTTCACACTCAGTAGGAAGCTGTCTCATAGAAAATATAATTTTCTAGGTTTTTTTGGACATTCAAAAAGAGCCGGTTTGCTGTGAACCAATCCACTGCAGTATTAAGTGCCTCACTTGAGGCTGCAATGCTGCATCTGCCACATCAACCTCTAGAACAGTGCTAGATATGGTGGTATCATCCGCAAAGAGTGTATATTTGTTAATGCGGTCAATGTCAGGCAAATCACTGATGTAAATTAGAAATAATAGAGGGCCCAGTATTGAGCCCTGTGGCACCCCTACCTACCTCTCTCTCTGACGACCTCACACCACCAACATTCACAACCTGGAATCGGCCGGATAAATAATTAGATATAAGATGTACACTGATTTCATCAAATTTGTATTTACACAGTTTTTGTAAGAGCAGGTCATGGAGAACACAATCGAAGGCTTTGCTTAATTCACAAAATGCAGCCGACAAGTATCCCCTACCCTCAAACACCTCCTGAATTTGCGACACAATAACGGCCAAAGTTGTACTACCTCCCCTCCTAAAGCCAAACTGTTGGGGTTTTAGTAGATTGTGAGCCTCTAAGAAACTAACTATACGAAAGGCCATAAACTTCTCGAAAACCTTTGACAAAACAGGAAGTAATGAAATAGGTCTAAAGTTACTCTTAAAGACTGACGGGAAAACACCTGCTCTGATGCAGGAATTGATGAGTTTTGTTAGGGGTATAAGAATAATGTTCTTGATGCTCTTTATGAGCTCAGTGGTCAGGCCAAAGAGATTCCTGCTTTTTTTATTCTTTAGATTGGTAATAATGTCTCGTATGTCATTGAAACTAGCAACTAGCCTCGCCAAAAGTGAACTCTTCCACCTGCCGTATGTTCAGCAAATCAACTGCATCAAGATTAGAACCATTCAATTGACTTTGCAAATCAGGAGCTATGTTGACAAAGAAGTTATTAAAATCATCAGGTGAAACATCATATTTTGGACTATCATTTATAACTCCACGATACTCATTAATGATATTCCACATACATTTAATTGGGTTTGTAGAGTTGCTAATGAGGCTGTCATTGGAAGCAATTTTGGCCTCTTTAAGAACAGAATGATACCTTTTTTGAGTTTCAGAATCGAACGAGAAGTGTCATTTTTGATTTTCATTTTGTGTCTTGTTTCTAGAGAATTTGAATTTTGTTTGGGTCATATGCATAAATTTTGTGGCGATGTGTAGTCCAAGATTATAAAAATATGGAAATAAGTAAATATCCGCATTGTCCTGTCGTAGACGAGGCAGGTAACCCCGTTATATTTGATAGGTCACAGGTACTATGTAACAAAACATTAATAAAATTTGTAATTGAGCAAACATTGTGTCAGAATTCTCTTAAAAAAAACCCTTTTGCTAAAAATTAAAATTGAAAATAGAAAACAGCTGTCTTGAATCCGTCAGCAACAACTCCGAATCATACATTTTGACTCCATACGCTCCAAGATCACGTGGCCGAAAATCCACTCCAACTCCATTTTAATACCCGAACCCACCTATTAGATGGCGTTGGAGACGCTTTTACCTTGACGGCAGCCAGAGTAAAGCTCTCGCGAGACACAGGAGACACTCATGTTTTTTCTTGATTTGGAGTATGTCTTAGTGTTGCCGATTGTCACATAATTATCAGATTTTAACATAATTTTGTCAGCAGTTCGATACAAAATTTGAAGATGGCAGAATTATCAATTTTTACATAATTTTAACAGACAATTTATTCTGCCAATAATATAATTTGATATTTAATACACTGGTTTTATACAAAAAGGCTCAGTAATATTTAAAGTATTTCAAAGGCCTCATCTGGTATAAATATTCTCTAACTGTATGCAGTACGCCTAGCTTTTATTACTTGAAAATAGAGGGAGGCAGTAGAAAACCACCGATACAGTAATCTACGCAAGATAGAGCCACTATAACCACCGGTTCGAGTGGCAGACATCTAAAGGTGCGTATCCACCAAGTGCGCAAAACGTTTGTGATTGTTTGCAAACTCAATGTTTGTTTGGTGGAGACGTTTATCACGCGCATTAGCAAACGTTTGCAATCATTTGGTCGTCTTCCGAGCGGTGTAGGTACATCAAACGGATTTGTTGTTTGTGTCTGCGCTTTGCTTTTTTGGGTACAGTTGTTTGCGAATAATTGGCTGGTGGAGACGATTGTCAATAATAGAACTGCAAACAGTTGCAAAACGTTTGCTCGCAATGATCTTTTGGTGGATACGCAGCTTAAAAGATTAACCTTTACCTATTCAGTGACTTTAAGATCGCCTACAGTTAAAACCTTAGGGGGTATTGCTACATCAGGCTACAGTGCCTTTAAGCCACTGTAAGATCGCCTTGTTTTCGGCGCCATCTCTTTGTTCATAGCGTAAGTGGGAATAAAATTTTAAATTTTTAATAAACGGCGAATCGCAAACCTTTTTTTTCGAAGTATCCGCCCAAGTCCTCCGGCCTGAAGAATACTGGGCTTGCGCGCGCATCATAAATACATTTCTGACAAATAAATGTCTTTATGGTCCAAGGAATTGCTTCCAGCGGATCTCGTGGTGCAGTGGGTTAGATGCTGTGTTTGCGACACGGCGCGGCGGCCCGGGTTCGAATACAGCGGCAAGATCTGGTTTTTTGCGTGAAGTTAAAAAATATAGATGTAACATTGTGATGCGCGCGCAAGCGCAGTACTCGTTAGGCGAGGGGACTCGGCGGATGGTTCCAAAAAAACGAACCTCATGGTGAATTAGATGATATATTTTGCTGGTCCCGCCATCTTCAGGTTTTAACATAATTTCAAATTTACATCAATATCTGATAATTTTGGCTCAGCCATCACATAATTTCAATTCAGGCCAGCGGCAACCGGCAACACTGATGTCTTGGGTTAGTTTTGGTTAGCACTTGGTACGGAGAACCGGAACTAACCCTATAGCCCGCCGTAGCACTTGGTTACTTTCCTTTTCTTGAGCACCCGTGGCGAGCGGAGGGTCATGAGAAAAGTGAAATAAGACATCTCACGTATAATAAGTTTGGCAACAGCGTATTCCATTTTTGGATTCTGTTACCGTGATCCTGGGCTAGGGCTAGTTAGGTTAGTAGTAGTAGTACAACTCTCTGTTGGCCTTTTTCTTTCGAAAATTCAGCCAGAAACGACCTCTATCCGGCTTAGTAAGAGCTGGGGCGACCCATCCCATATTAGTTACACCTGATGGATAGAGATACTATTTTTAGGGCACCCAGTATGTCGAGTATGTACCCCTGGGGCCCCGACTTATACATGCACGGCTTGTTTTAAGGTTCGAACACCACCGGCTGGACGTTCACAAACATAAAAATCTCTAGCATGCACGGGGCTCAAACCCCCGGCTGGACGTCCGTATCTTATTCGGGGAGAAAACTACCCGGTCCCTGAACGTTCACCATGAATTCCCAAAACTAACATATATGTATATGCAGCTGGAACAAAATGGCCGATACCCGACACGTGCACTCTCGACCGAAGACGAAACGGAAGTCCTAGTTAGGTTAGTTTGGGCATTGTCTTTTCCCTATATAAACAAAGGTTTGGGTCCTCTGATTTATATCATATATACGATACACCTACACATGGTATGTCAGCGCGCATGTTGTTCTCCGTCATTGTCCCGCCTGTGACGTCACGCGCGTCGCAAAATTTAAATGTATGTATGCCAATCTTATGGATAGGATTATAAAAACTACGTTTATTTCTTATATATTATGCATATTTAATATGATTGATCATTTAGTGGGGTACATTTAATTGGATTTAAGAATATATTGATATATTAACCCACTGACAAATTAATGTAAGAGTAATAGAAATACATACTTAATATATCGTATACATAAAATATGTAATAAAAACTAAAAATGGATATTTGAAAATAAAGCAGGTTATTATTAATTTTAAAACAATATATTTAGTACAGCAGCACATACAAACATGGAACATGCAAAAATATATACTGAATGAAAAAAAAAAGGCATTAAAAAATCACCCAACTATTAATGACTTTTATTATCTGTTTCAATGGGAATTAAAAGGAACTATAAACAATTAATTAACATTAAAATATATAATTTATTAAAAATACCTAATATTATGTCTTTTTTATAGTTTGTAAATTTTGATACTTTTCGGTCTATTTTTTTACATTTTCAAAGCTTATTTTACGATTAAGATCTTGAAGTTTAATGTATGTGCGGGTTCTTGACAAGCAAAGGAGAACTTCGTAAGGAATTTTAATATTGCCATCTAGCCTGTTCATAGTTCCTTCGACTAACTTTTTAAATAAGAATTTTCCACTTGCCAAAAATTCTCCATGCATACTGTTAAATTCGGACTCCGTTAGTAACTTGTATCAAATCTTCATTTGGATACAACAGATTTCCCCTTGAAATAAAAGTAAGCCAATTTCGTGACGACTTATCTATTTTCATTTTTTTAGTTTCAGTTCCTGTTCCTAAGTTATATTTTCCCCTAAATTTGTGAGCAACATATCCGGCTATATATATTAATGCTTCCTCATGAATTCTTGTTGTTAATTCAGAACTTTCTAATAATTCAAAACCATCAGCCATACGGCCCCCATCGTATGGTCTAAGGTAGCCCCTCATGGGGCGCACCTACCATAAAAATTTCTACCCCGTTCTCCCGAAATTAATTATTTACATTTTTCCTTCTCCCCTCTTTCCTGGCCAAACGGCGGGAGGGTACGGAGTCACGTTTTCGCCCAGGATCTTCTTTTTACCCCGGCTACAATTTCAGCCCTCTACCTATTCGGGAACGGTTTTCCCCCAAAATCCCCCTAAATTAGAGCCCCGGTCCCCCCGTATGGTCTAAGGGGCCCCCCATAGGGCGCACCTATCATAAAAATTTCGACCCCGTAGCTCTTCCCGTTCTTCTGAAATTAATTATTTAAGTTTTTCCTGCTCCCCCCTTCCCCTGGCCGAACGGGGCGGGGAGTAAGGGGTCCCGTTTTCGTCCAGGATCTTCTTTTTACTCCGGCTACATCCCCTGAAAATTTCGGCCCTCCACCTATACGGGAACATGCCAGTAGGAGCGTGGCGCGTGAGGTTACATATCCGAGCGTGACGGCTCGATCTCATTCAACCCCCACAAAATAAAAACGCAAAACGCGCCTAAAGAAGTTTTCACTTCAATAAACTTTACAGGAACTAAAAGATAGAAACAGGAATAATTTATCCGTTCGACGGCAAGCAACTATCCATCGTTTCGCCAGGTCTTCGTGTGTCTGGAATCGAAAGTATCTTATATCAGTCCCTTTCGTAACTCGTGTATAGTTTTTGCATCCCGCAGTTGCACAATTCACCATATTTTATGCCACTTATTTTGTGCTTTTAACTCTTCAAAAGAATCAAATGTAAAATCCACTGGCTCATATACGATACATCTACGTGTTACGTGAATGGAATTCCAAATTCCAATGCTTAGATGTCTTCTAGCGTGGATTCGTGCGACGCGCGTGACGTCATGCGCAGGCCGCTCGCAATTTCGTCCGAGCTCCTGACATACCGTGTGTAGGTGGTAGGTGTATCGTGATATACAAGATATCTATGTGATAAGGCGTATTCTTTTATTCACCGGTGGATTCAATCATTGGTTGACCGATGTTTTTACGGTTGACATTTCTAGGGTCCTGTCGTCACAAACTGGTGGACACCGGTTCTGAGAAAATAAGAACGCATTGATGGAAGCTTGACCTTTGACTGACGTTTAAATACTATATAAACAACAATAATTTGTAATTTTTGCAGAAGTTTTTGATAATATAAAATGATATCTGTTGCGGTCGCCTTAGGGGCGAGACTGCGAGAGTACTGTGTTCCAGCGACTCCGATTCTAATGATGATGACGAAACCATTATATTAGTAACTCCGGGATGCAGATCCAACTGATTTACAATTTTCATCAAGATTTCCAATAGAGCTTAAACTGATTTCTTCAAAGAAAGAAGGATCTATAATAAATAAAGACATATCTCACATAGCCTCCTTTTAAGGTTTTATGTTCCAACTACCACACAACACACAACATTTATGATTATTTTATACATACGATTTTAGTAGGTTTAGTGGAAAATTTATTCATCCATTGAAGGACGAGTCAATTCGAATTCTGTTAAAAAAACATTAAAACTAATACCCGAGTTGTGCGTTAACACAACTTCAACGGTCCATTATATTATTGTTAATATTTTTCACAATTTAAGCTGATGCAACCACACGTTAATTCATCGTGAATAAAAGAACACGATTGAGACACAACCGACAGCCCATCGAACAATAAAAGAACGCCAAATGGCTCAACCGGTGCAATCGGTGGATCAACCGTTGAAAAAAAGAATACGTCTATATACACGATAGACAGGTGTTTTTTTTATTTATATATTATCTATGACAGGTGTATCGTGATCATATAAAAGAATATATGTTTATTTATATTTTGTGACCGTGGCTGCTTTAATACTAGTTCACAAAATAGGGATATTTTGTGTTGTGGTCTAGTTGATGTTGATAGTGATACAAAGTTCTTTGTACAGAGACTCTACTTTACCACAGAATTCTGTGACTTTACTTTGTGTCCTGCCTGCTGCCTGAGCTGAGCTTACGGTTTGCTATACCTATCATTGTCTTTATTATGGCTATGTATACCACTATTACCATTACCAAGTAAGTAAGCTATGTTATTACTATAATCTAGATTATAAATGAATATATTATTGGGTTTTGATTAATGCACTCAAAGTCAACCACAAAGTATTTCACGATTTTAGAATCTTGTGAACTCGACTAGAAATTAGTCTCGATTTTCCAGTGGAAATATCAAACAGTTCCAATATTAATATGTGTAGCAGTCTGGTAAATAGTGAAAGGAAGCCAATACCAGAGTTAATTCCTCTGGAAAGTTTGCCAAGTATAGTTAAACAGGAGACTTATTCAGAGTTTGATCAACTTAATGCATCTTCCATTAAAGAAGAAAATTTTCAGGGTCTTATTGAGTAAGTATGTCAAATGTTTGCCAAAAATCCAAGATGTTTAGTTATTTCATGTTTTGTATATGGGTTATTAGTTATTACTTACATGTTTCTCTCATTCGCTGCCTTAAATGTAAATGATGCCACAGATCTTTACACATTAAAATGCAAGGGCAAGAGGCTTTTTGTTAAATCAAATCAGAAAAAGCTTTATTGTCATAAATAGTAATTACTTAATTGACAAAGCAAGTTAAACCTAATTTTCAAAACCGTATTTCTTGATGTCGAAAGAGATTTATAATTTTAAAACACACAGATACAACTCACTACTAAAACCGAGACTAAAACAATATTACAATAAAACAAGCTAACTTATTAAAATACAATCATCAAAATCAAGGAACACACGACCGGCTAAAAACCAATTCAGACATATTGTTAAAATAGAAAATTAAACAGTATCCTCAAAAAATCGGCAATAGAATAATAAGCCTTCCAGCAAGAACTAACTATCCTCTAAATTTAGTTCTGCTGGAGGTCCTAAAACTAATTGGAAGTTTCTTAAACATTTTTTTTTTCTATTATACATAATTGATCTCCTAAATAGATCTGTCCCCCCCCTAGGAGTTTGAGAGGTTGTGTTTCAGGGGATGTGTTGAGAACAGCTTACTTTGCAATATTTCACTCACACCTGTCTTATGCTATCATAGTGACACACAGCTCAAATACACCGAACTTTTAGCATACAAAGGAAGGCAGTGAGAATAATGACAGGTTTAGGATATAGGGATGATTGTAGAGAGATGTATGTGGGTATGAGTTTGCTGACTGTGCCCTGTGTGTATATTCTGGAATGCTTGCTGTATGTAAAACAGAATGTGGATCTATATTGGACTCATGACGATGTTCATTCTCACAATACCCGCACTGGGTGCAATTTAGTACCTGCATGCTGGCAGCTGGGAAGGTGTCGGAATGGACCGGGATACTCGGCAATAAAATTTTTTAATGCGTTGCCTGATAATACCAGGTATTTACCAATACCACAGTATAAACAAAAGATAAAAGAATACTTTTTATTCTTATGAGCAATATTTAAATTCTGATTTTAATATGTTGTGATTTGTTTTTTTAAATGACCGTTATAAATTTGGATTGTTCAAATATTGTCTAGTTTATGTAATAACTATTATTAGGTTTTTGTAATAATTATCAATAGGCTTTAAAATTTTAAATTGTATATATGTGTCATAATTTTAATATTTAATAATTCTAGCTATGTCTTTTCATGATTGGCTTGTGCAAACAATGTAATTATAAAATAAACTATTGTCTATTGTCCCGGAAATGGGCAGGTTGGTTCTATGAGTATTTCTCATTAAATATGCCGAACCTGCTAGAATTTCGGCCTGGAATTTCTAGTTAGTTTTCCTTAAAAATAATGGCCTGTTGTGTTGCGTTATCCCCAATCTGCATCTGATATTTGAGTGAATTTTTCTCCAGTAGAAATACTGAATTTAAGTTATTGCCTAGAGAGACCTCAGGAAGTTACTTCCACAAAACCCAAACTAACAACCCTTATAGCACAACATCCTACAGAGAGATTTTGATTTAATGCAATGGTATGTTCTTTAAACTTTAAACTGTTGCCATCAATACACCTAAATAGTGAAAAATCTGGATTTATTTTCTATGTATTGTTTTTCTATTTTAATACAGAATATTCTATCAAAATAAAAGCCTTAGGAACCATTATTCTAAATTAGTATTTATAAATTACTAAAGCAATGCTTATTAGAATTTATTTGAATGAGAATCCATGGCAAAAGTTTTTTTTTTAAACATTTTTTTCAAATAAAAACAAACAATATTTGATTTAGATGATAGATAAAAAAAACACCAAGGAAGATCATAATTTAGTATTTATTGGTTAATATATGTTCAGTTAATTTTTTTGATTATAATTATCCTATATGAACATTAACATTTCTAGAACATCTTCAAATGGAGCAGTTAATAATGACAACCATAATATTAAAATTGAACTGGATTTGTAAGTAACTATGATTTTACTAATTGTTATTGTCTCATGAAAAACCTTCCTTCAAAGTCATAGATCTTTTACAAAATTAATCAACGTAGTTTTTGCCTATTACCCTATTCTTTTTAGTTGTGATAAATGAAATATGGTAAATTGTCTTTTTCTTTTGTGAAGTGAAGTAACTGTCTTTTGCTATTTTAAAATTTTATATAATTTTAAATTGCCTGCAAATACTTGTAGATTCTATTAATACTAGAATATTATAAACATAAACATTGATACTCTGAAAGTGAATTGATTTTATTTTTTAGAAAGTCAATTGAGACAAAACATACTGATTATTATTTGATTCAATCTGACGTTATAAGTCATGAGGAAGTGAATGTTAAAAGTGAAGATGAAGAGGACATATCAGATTCCAAGTAAGAAATTTAACATTGTGTTAATTAATCACAAGCTTTATGCTTTGTGATGAAATGAAGTGATTTATTATGTTAAAACAAAATACAATTTGTGTACACTCATCAAAATTACAGAATAAAACTTAAAAGTATAGTACAAACTTTAAAATAGAGATACATTCCATACAATAAACACATTACCGAATGCTGTAAGTACATACACCCAAAACACATGTATATAAACATCGACAAGTGACTGAAAGAAAGAGAAAAAAAATACTATAAGCCATGTTGTTGCTCAAAAATTCGGATATCCGGTAGTAGGCTTTGGAGATCAAAAATGATCTAATTATAGATTTAAACTTTTTATTATCTAGATTATAGATATGTAGTGGTAGTTTGTACTAAAATTTCGGACCATAAAAAATTACCCCATTCATTGCTCTATTTAATCGGGAAATTCTATACGTATTCCAGAGGTGTTCTATCAGATGGTGGACAGCTTTGTATTATGTTGTGAGCTATATTTGAAAAGTAGTTGTTAAAATGTTCTGGGGAAAGGCCACCAAAATTTGTTGGGTTTTTATTTGGTTTAGTGTTTTGTTTTATAGCTTTATAGGATTTGCACTAAAAATTAGATGATATAAATTCAATATAATTTTCTAATCAAATACCTAAAGAACTGAATGTCTGTATATGCTAGAAGTATTGCTATTAATAAGTAAAAACTGTCCGATACCACAAAAGATTAGTCTGATCAATACTGAGGCTCAAATAGATGTAAAATCTCTGTTATGTTTACTATATGTTGTTACTGGTTAAACTTGATACCCAGGAGATTGACACATCTGTATGCATCAAAACAAACCATTCTATACGAAAGTCTTATAATAGAATGCTCGTCACATTACCACAATGAGATCACAGATCCCCCCAGGGAAGACCCATAAACATATTAATCGAATTTAGTTATTTACAGCAAGGCCAATTTACAAATACAAACATTTTACAATTATCTATGTATAACAAACATAATAAAATTATAAATATCACAACAACACCTATTGTATATAAATACCTATACAATTTATGAATTCCAAAAAACATTGATATTTTTATTCAAATACTATCCTAGCCAAGTAAAGGTATCAGTCTCTTTTTAAAGGTAGCACTAGAAGGGCAATCAAAAAGGTCAATAATTCAACATTTTGAGTTTGCAAACCTTAACATCCTCGAGATTGACTCATTCATACCATAATTGGTATTATGAAAGGGCACACTAAACAACTCAGAACCTCTCGTCCTCCTTTCTCCCAAATAAGACTCAAAAGGTCAGCGCAATCAATTAACCCTCTTAAGAGTTTGTAAAGAAAACAAAGATCCACTTGGAGTCGCCTGCTCTGCATTTTCTGTACATTCAAGGAAGCCCTCATCTTGACATAAGTATACCCATCACGAACCAAGCCCAATCTATAAGCAGCCACTCTCAGAAATATATTTTGGACCCTTTCAAAGGCTGCAATGTGAACAGCACACTGGGGTGACCAAACAACTGATGAGTACTTCAGCATAGGTCGACCATTGCACAGTACAGTGTCCATAGCATATTCACAGACATATCAGTTGTGGACCCACATATAAAGCTCAGAAACCTGACAACCCCTGACACAATATTGCTAATATGGCCAAAAAATGACATCGTGAAATCAGATTTCATTCCCAAATCCTGAACACTTTCCACTTCCTTGATTGGTGCATTATTAATTTTGTAAGGAAATCTCACTGGTTCAGTTAACCTAGAAAAAGTTATTTTGTAACATTTAGCGATATTGTGGTCCATTTTATTTGAGCCACACCATTCAATAAAAGAATCAATATTACTTTTCAATAGTTGTGCGTCCTCTAGAGATGAGATCTGACGATAAAGTTTAAGGTCATCTGCAAATGATAAAAATGAACTGTGGGCAATAGCCCTGCCTACATCAGATATAAATGGAATGGAAAGGACTGGCCCACAGTGCGACCCTTGGGGTACACCAGAGGAACATCAAAAACACGAGACACAACACCGCCATATTTAACTGCTTGAGTCCTCCCAACAAGAAAATCAGCTAACCGACTCAGAATTGGGTCTCCCACGCCCAAACACCTAAGTTTCTCGAGGAGCAGTCGGTGGTGAATCCTGTCGAATGCTTTAGAAAAGTCTTGGTATACCGAATCAACCTGGAGACCTTTTTCCATGCTGCTTAAAATAAAATTTTGATACAAAACGAAATTTGTTGAATTTGACCTGCCCATCATAAACCCATGTTGTTCAAGGCTCAAAAAGTGCCTACAGTCCCAACAATTTTTTTTTTACTAATAAGACAGTCAAGTAGTTTAGGAATTTCAGATCTTGTGCAAGCTACCCTGTGATTTGAACCTCCTCTCTTGACCCACTTTTAAAATATAGGCTTTAGACAGCGGAACTTCCACAAATCTGGGTAAGGACCTGCTGACAATGAATAATTAAAGACTTGCTAAGGGCATTGCAAGGGTGTACAGGCATCTCTTTACAACAAACCAGGGAAATTCCATCTGGCCCACCTGATAACTTATTAGGTGACTTTTGCACTTCTATAATTTCAATACAAGAAATGGAGTATGCGGAAACATAGCGGTTTTAGAAAATGCTTATTCCGGAACCTGACCAATAGTATGGTTTGAGTAAACACTAGAAAAGAAGTCTGCTAACAAGCGTACGGTCTCTTGATTACTACAGGCAGTAGAGCCATTATAACTCATGTTACTGGAAGAACAAAGTTGTTTTTAAGATTATCGAAATATGACCAGCATGATCTGGGATTCTCATTAATGTTTCGGATCTCAGGAGATACGTCGCGTCGTATGAGAAGAATTTCCCAGCCAAGAACAACAGATAGTCAAAATTATCTCCTGTTTCTCTAAATTTTTTGTTGAGTTTCTTTTTTGCAATAATCAAATCACGCAGTTCAGTGTCGAAGCACACAGGAAAGTTAGATGTTCTGAATTTTTTTACTGGAACATATAAAGATATTTCTTTCCATAATATCTCATAAACCCACAAAACGTCCTGGTCAAGAGTCAAATCACTCATTAAATGCCAATTAACGCTGGCCAGATGATCATTCAATGAAATGTAATTGCCATTTTTGAAATAAAAAAAGTACTCTTCATACTTCGAACGATTGCATGCTATACCGTGGCTGATTCTTATAGACATAGCTGTGTGGTGGGTACTATTGCTCAAAATCATATCAGTGGCCTTGTAAATCTCAGCAATGTCCAAATTTGAAAACGCCAAGTCAAGCAGAACATTCCTGCTATTCTTGACGATATTCAGTTGACTTAAATTGTAATAATTTAAACAATCTATTAATTCATTAGCTGGAGAATTTCCTCCACACTCAATGGTTAGACCAAACTCATGATTAAACCATTTATACATCGAGGATACAAATTAAAAATTAAGTCAATTGAATTACATACATCAACAAACAAATTTACATCAGACTCGGGTGGCAGGTAGATATACAGCCCAATACAAATTCAGATGACTTACTCTTAAAATATCCATAAACCTGTTCAACAGTTGTAACATTAACATTTAGTCTTTGGGATTGCAACTCCTTCCTGGCAGCAGTCCTCCACCTCAAGTTCTGGGATCACCAGCAGATGCTCGATCAGTACGAAACAAACTAAACTGCTCCAGACATAGCTTTGCATCATAGATATTCTCTGTTAATCATGATTCTGAAAACATAATAGCATCACAATGACAACACTTGATAGATTGTCGAACCTCATTGAGTTTGGTCCTAAGACCTCCAACATTGCTGTAGTAAATCAAAATATCATTGTCTTCACCAACAGCAATCCTTTGAGACCCCTTTTTTCTTGTTAAAGTGGGACATCCCCCCTTCAAAAAATTTTGGTCTAAGCCCCTATGAACTTGCCTTCTAAACTGAAACTGCCGAAAAACAATATTATGAGGCCAAAATTCTCGATCATTAATTTTTTAATAGTGATGTGGGTCAACGCCTATCTCAAATGACTTGTTTTTACTCACAAGCTTTAGGGGTTCGACTATAAAATCTTCACCTTTAAGAGTTGATTTAGATTTGATGAAACAAATTGAAATTTTTATTTTTTATATGTTATGGCTTCTGATCTGACATGAAAAACAGGGTTTAATCAGTAATTTAATTTGTGCTATAACATTAACAATTTATGTGAAAGAAGGCAGGCAAACAAAGAGGTACAGCGATATTATAAGCATCTTAAATTATGTACCTACACATTTTGTTCATATTATCCCTTGATTGACCACCATCTAACAAATCTTACGCAGTAATCAAGATCATGTCGAATGTGTATTTATTAGACAAATTTGTTAACAATTAAATTATAATGCTGTCGTCACTGCCTGATCGACCTAGTCACGTAACCGAACATTAAGTTCGGTGACCTGGTGTGCCGCGCGCCGATAACTCGAGCATGTAGCGTAGTAGGTTGTTCTTGTCTTTTATTCCCATATAAATGCGCCCAGTAGTATTTTCAATACTAAAATTTTAAATCTGTAATTTGGAACCTTGTGCTCTAATCTGAACTTGAATTTTTCTTAAGAATATTTTATTATATATTTTTTTTATTGTATTTTTACTTGTGAAAGTGCTCTGTATGTATTATTATTAATACAAATTTGAAAATCTGCATTGTGGAGAAAATAAATATTATTTATCTCGAATATGATCTATATTGTTGTGTATTAATTATATAATTTCTGAAATAGACTCTGCGATAATGTTCTGGTTTCATACACAATATTCTACTATAAATCGTAGAATAAAGCTCTGGAGTCTTATTTAAAAAACTGTATTTATAAGTTAAGTCAATACTTATAAGAATGTATTTTGCAGAGAATACGAAACAGAAGTAAATTTTGCTTTAAAAAAAATTCTTCAATCAAATATGAAAACACAACTTTTGAAAATGTAAAGAGGGATGTTATAGATTACAGGTAAAAAGGATTTTGCCTTGTATCAGTTTATAACACCCATAATGATTATTATTAACAGTGAATTATTTTTTTATTAATTTATATACATAACGTCAGTGAATTTTCTTGAAGATGAGGAATATATTTGAAAAGGGTTTAAGTGATGTATTTAACATTTCTAGGGGCTATTCAAGTGAAGCTCACAGTGGTCTAGATGAGCACGCCATCATTAAAATGGAAATCAATAATATTAAAACCGAACCGAATTTGTAAGTAACTATGATTTTAATAATAATTGTTATGATCACATAAAAGACCTACCCACAAAGTCATAAACCAAACAAAAAAAATCTAAATTTTGTGTAATCCACTTTTTTCTAAATTGTGTGATGATTTTTTATTTTTTATTAATATGTGAGCTGTTTTGTTATTTAAAAATTTTATGTAATTTTAAATTGCCCACAAATGTGGATTCTAGTAACACTAGAATATCATAAACACGTACATTGATACTCTGAAAGTGAATTTATTTTATTTTATAGAAATTCCGATGAGAAAAAATACGGTGACTATTGGATTCAATCGAATGTTGTAAGTCATGAGAAAGTTGATATTAAAAGTGATGAAGATGAAGAGGACATGTCAGAATCCAAGTAAGAAATTTAACATCATGATACTAATTCACAATTTTTATGAATTGTGCGTAACGGCTTTGTTACTTCAGGTTAGATCAGAAGACGGTGACCGTGAATCGTGTGTACGTGTGCGAATCGCTCTGCTTTCATGCTGTTTTTTTTTCACTTCCAAACTTAGAATTATTTAGTGAAAACTTACATAGTTGTTTGCTGTTGGATTTTATTACTTGTCTGCAAGGTTTTTACGTTTGAGTGCGTTGTGTTTTCCGCGTTTTTATGCCTAAGTTGTCTGAAACAATCCACAAATTCCGTGAGTGAAGGAATTTAAAAAGCAAAAAACGCACCGGTAAACTGATAGAGTATAAGCATCATCTACATATAGTGCGTTTCAACTGGAAGTACTGTTGAATATCGTTAAATTCGCTGAATATAAAATCCATTTCACCTAGTGGTAACATAAACAAGTAGTCTGTGTCAAAATGAGCACAAAATTCAACTTCAGGTGTTGTGCAAATAAAACCTATGTGTACTATGCTGCGTGACTTGCTCACACTTATTTCATCCAAGTTGTCTGGCAAGAGACTTCAAGAATCATGTTAAGTTGAGTAACCAAAAAATATTCTGTTCAATTAATTGCAAGACAGCTTATGAGAATGATCAAAGGCCTAATCCTCTCTCCGTTGAAGTTGAGAAATATGATAAAGAGAACTATTTACTAAAGGTCCAGCTCAATGAAAAAACTGACCAGCTAGAAATTTTATGTGTAGAAAAAGATGAAATCATACAACAGACTTTAACCAACTGCAAGTTTCATCAAAAAGGAAAAGGCGTACAAAACAGGAGTTCGAAGAGGACAAGCTTGATTTGGAGAAACAATTACAAATGGCATTAACAACCAAACAAGAGGACGTTATCTCACTTCCTACAACAATAACAGAACTGAATGAAGAAAAAGTGACTATAAATGGCACCCTACAATCTTATAAAGAAAGACAAGCAAAATTTGAGAAAGATTTGGAGGATCTCAATGAAATAAACAGAAATATGGTTAAATCTATGAGGCTCCTAAGAGCTAGATAATCATTCATATTCTAATGAAATATGCCTTTTAAAACCTCAATTGAATGAGCTCACCTATATAAGACCACAATGTGCACCATCCCCACCAGAAGTTCAAGTCATGACCACACCATCACCAAACTATTCTTCTGAAGAGAAGGCCCAGTCCAGAAAACTACTCATCCTGGGTGATCAAACCGTAAAAAATCTTCCTGTAACAGCTGATAAAATAACGAAATTATTTTCAGAAATTAAAAAGAAAAATTCTGCAGGGTGGGATGGCATTTCCATTAAGAGTTTTATGAATTTACCTAGGTGTGCTCTCACTACATTAGCTGACTGCATTAATACTTCTTTTTTGCTTGGTTATTTTCCTGATTTATTAAAGAAAGCTGTTGTGATTCCCCCTTTTTAAGCAGGGGGGAGATATTGACGCCAATTACAGGCCAATATCATTACTACCCCTCCTTATCTAAAATTACAGAAAAAATACTCAAAAATAGAATGGTTAGATTCTTAGACGCAAAGGGGGTTTTAAATGAATCTCAGTTTGGTTTTCAGTTAGCCAAAAACACAAATGATGCCATTTTCCACTTGCTTGAAAAACTGGATCTATCTATCTGGATCTCAATGATGGTGACCAGGCTGCAGTGGTGTTTTGTGATTGGGCAAAAGCCTTCGATTGTGTGTCACATAAAATCCTACTGAAAAAGCTAGAATTTTATGGTTTTCGAGGCTTTATACTAAAATGGATCAGATCCTTTTTATCTAACAGGTATCAAAGTGTGCGTTTTGCTTGAGTTAAGTATTACTGAGGGTGTGCCACAGAGTTCTGTACTTGGTCCTCTTTTGTTTCTGGTATACATAAATGATCTACCATTAGTGCTGAAGCTACCATTAGTGCTGAAGCGTGGGAAATGCACATCGTTTGCGGATGACACTACACTTCTTTGGAGTGGCGGGGACTCACAAGCTCTCAGCAGTGCGATAAACCAGGATTTAGCAAGTGTTAAAGAATGGTGTGATTGTAACAATTTGTCTTTTAATGTCTCAAAGACACATATTTTAAATTTTAGGTGTGACTTAAAAGATGTTTGTTTGGGTTCACAGCATGTTGATGTAACAAATTGTAAATTTTTAGGATTGTTTATTGACGATAAACTAAAGTTTAATAATCACATTGAGCAGCTGTGTCCCAAATTGGCTTCAGGATGTTTTGCCATTAGAACAGTTAAGAGCGAGCTAAATAAAACTATTGCTAGAAATGTTTACTTTGCCTTAATTGATTCTCACCTAACTTATGGAGTCTGCTTCTGGGGGAATTCATCTTTTTCTTTATTTAACTTTTTGTTTGTGTTGCAAAAAAGAGCATTATGATATCTGTGTGAGCCTCTTTTACGACTTTACGACATTGCACGGTACAAATAATCGGCTCCGTTTTTAACTCGGTTAATTTAGTGTTACTCGTCGTAATTAATTCGCAATTTTTCGCATGTTCTTTGAGTGCTAATCCAACTACCGTTTGCCGGAGTTTCGCGTGTTGGCTCCTCGTAGTTTGATCGCAATTCGGTTCGTTGTTCTGATTCGTTCCTGCAAGTAATTATTACTCTTTTCTATAAAAAACGAAATTCCATCTATCGTCGTTGAATATATAGTGCGTTTCACCAGTTGTGTTCAGCACTTGTAGTTGCATTTAGAACAAGACTCACCAATAGTCGGTTTCACATAATCAAATCATTGGAGCCTATTGTTTCTGAATCGAACAATATGGTCTTTCCGTGTTTTAAGTGTGACGTTGATATACCTGACTCAGATAAGTATGCATCTTGTGACGGATGCAAGAATAAATTCGATTACAACTGCACTGATCTAGGTCCATCTGAAATAAGGGTGATTGAGTTGAAAACTAAAAGATGCCTAAAATATTTTTGCCAAATATGCCAAGAGGGGCTACGCTTAATACCGGTCTTACAAAAACGTATCGATACATTGGAACAACGTCTAAATGCGCTGGAGATGGATGCAAAGAGTACTGCAGATGGTGATGCCAATCCTACCATTCAACAAAACGCGAGAACATTATGTCAGAAGTATTTGAAAGGCAGAAGCGCATTAATAACATAATGGTGTTCAACTGCAATATCGATGCAATTGCTGCTGATGTTACAGAGCAATCCCACGTGGAATCGTTGTTAACTGAAATCTGTAACCAGCCAATCGCTGTATTAAAAGTCGTTAAGCTTGGAAAGCCAAACCCAGTGGCGTAACTAAAATTTTTTGGCCCCAACGCAAAATACATAAGGAGGCCCCCTTTCAGTCACAAATACTAAATAAAAATAAAACAACCAGCTTTAATATTTTTATTTATTTTACATATAACATCAAAATATTTCTTTTTATCAAAAAAAAGCAAAACTCTAAAATAATTTTAAATTTTAACCAAGTAGTAGTTATTAGCGAAGTTGGAAATATTAATGAAATTTCCCTAGTTTAAAGCAACACTCGACTTAAACTTATTAAAATCTAAAACTATTTTTTCTTGTTTTACATACTGCAAATTCTTATGCATATTTAAGATCTAATTTGTTGGGAGCTTCACTTTCGTCGGAAATTAAAGATAAATATTTTAATCGATCTTGCCTTATTTGATTCCTTAAACAGTTTTTAATTAGTTTCAGTTTACTAAAAGATATTTCAGCTGACACAGATATAATCGGCATGGTAAAAAATAATAATAGGTCAATGTAAATTTGTTGAAATCAACATTTTTTTGCAGTCATTTCTTGATTTAACTCTGTCTTTATAAATTGTAAAAGAGAAATTTTGCAATATGATTTGAGAATATTTTTGTTACTCTTAAAATTAGTTAGAATGTACCATTTCAGGTCAGTTGTTCGTGCTTCTTTTAGAACCTCATTATAGCGTTGACTGTATTTTTCCCACATTTCTTTTTGCCCTTAGTAAAGCAGAACTACCTTCGTCCAAAGCAATTGTTTCTTTTTGTAAAGCTTTGGAAGTAAATTTCACTTCTAATAACACATAATGTAACCTAATAGATAAGAACACCAACTCAACTCAAAATCTAGCATACTTCTCTTTATACGCCCAGCTTCTATTCTTTCATCCCTAATTTTACTTGAAAGCTCAATTTTTTTAATTTTTTTTACATATTCTCGTCTTAATGGTTTATTAACAAAATGACTTAAATCACTTTCGAGTATTGTGTCTTTACTTGGTATTGCGGCATCTGACGATATTTCAGCTTCATCGAACATTTTAGTTTTAGCACACAGAAAAGTTAGGTTGCTTGTGCTGGTGTCTGTGGTTTAGCCACCTGAAGTTGTGTTATACCGATCAAATATTCTGTGTGATCTTCGTCTTGAGAAATAGAATTATTGTCCCCAATGTCATCGCGTTTGGACGTAAATGGTTGCAAAATTGGCTCAGACTGCAATATCGTCGAAAAAAAAAATATTTTCACAATTTTTCTCTAATTCCAATTATTTTTTTAGTTTTCTTTTAATTACGGGCGCTTTTATATATTTTTTTGTGGTCACTCATTTCTAAAACGTAGAAAAGATTAGCGTATCAAATACTATAACTATAAGATAATGGTAAGGTAATGCTCTTGGCAACACAGGAGTCCAGGAATGTGCTTTTCCTATACGTGTTACACATTAGTATATTGTGTATCTAGTATAGGAAAAGCAAAACATTCCTGGACGATTGTGGTAATTGTTGGACGAGGCGCAGCTGAGGCCAGCAACACAGGAGTCCAGGAATGTGCTTTTCCTACGAGTTGCACATACTATTTTTTATCCGATCGGAATTAATTCTAGAATACGTATTTATAAAAATAGAGTCAAATATTACTCTAAACGGTGTTTTAAATTTAAACTCAACATAATATCAAGTTTTGAATCGAGGGAGCTCGGAGTTTATTACGTAACTAGGGAAACCACAGCTAAATCTTGCTTTTGATAAACGTCAGATCTGACAAACAAGGTGTTTAAATATGACAGAAATGTTATATTCCCGGCCTAGGACGGAAATGTTGTACGTACAGTTATTGCATGTTGCCAAGCAACGAATGGAACATGAAATCATGACTTTTGCGGTGAGAAACACATCGGAAAAGTATAGTTTTTCGTCCGATCGGATAAAAACTATTTTTTATCCGATCGGAATTAATTAGAATAAGTACTTATAAAAATAGAGCCAAATGTCAACAAAACGGGATTCCCGGGATGTCAAACCAAAAGCCGCCGGCACTCCCTGCGAATCAAATCAGGACTAATCCTGATCGGCGACTTCCGAGTGTCGCGACGCTGATGTTGCCAAACTTTTCATTAAGTATTAAATTATGCAGAACATAAATAAAAAATAATCCTTGCTTGGCAGAAAGGTGTTCCTAGGTTCAGTTGAGAGAAACCTTCAATATTAGGCACTGGACGAGTGGGCCCCCAAGCCTGGGGGGCCCCAACGCATTGCGTTTACTTGTCTTATGGTAGTTACGCCACTGGCCAAACCGTAATGGACATAAGTCACTTAAAGTTACACTAGCCGAGGCGCAGGATGTACATAAAGTTTTCAAAAACAGAAGCAAAATCATCACTACACATCATATCCATATTGAAGCAGACCTGACACCCATGCAACTCAGCGAGCTTAGCAGGAAGAAGGAGGAACTGAGGAGCCGTAGAGCTAATGGGGAAGCCGATCTAGTTCTTAAATACACTAACGGCCGCCCAAATATAGCCGTAAAAAACTGAATACTTCATGCCCTCCAGTTAAATCTCTGCAGTGTTATTACCAGAATGTTCGTGGACTTAATACAAAAACTCATACTTTTTTTAATGCCATTGCTGCCAGTGACGTGGACGTCGTGGCTATCACGGAGACGTGGCTCACATCTGGTGTTTCCAATTCTGAACTATTTACTTCATCATTTACAGTCTACCGTACTGATCGAAGCTTCGAACTCACGGATACGTCCAGAGGGGGTGGTGTGATATTGGGTGTGCGCAGTGATTTTTCCTCTGAACAATTAGATCTTTCATTTGTCAGTGTTGCTGTACCGGGCATTGACATTCTAGGTTGTAAGTTAAGGGTTGACTTTTTTGTTTTATATATAATCCTTCTATATGTTCCACCCTCTATTAATGCACATGATTATGAAACATTTATTGAACAGCTTTCTACCTATAACAATCTTTACGGAAATCACTTGCTTATTTTAGGTGACTTTAACATACCCCAATATTTATCTAATAGTTGTCTAGATCCAAAGTCATCACTTATTTACAATTTCGCTAGCTTACTGGATGTCATTCAATATAACAACATACGAAATGCTAATGATCGTCTTCTCGATTTAGTTTTTTCCAATGTATGCTGCGATCTTACTCATTATGACGTCACTTCATTTGTGGTCGAAGACCCACACCATCCATCACTTTTGATTAACGTTGATGCTACATTGACACACACAAATAATTTTCCAGTAAATAGGTCTGCAACCAAGGAGTTTAATTTTAGAAAATCGAATTTCCCTCTTATGTATGAGATGTTGACTGAGGCCAATTGGACTACCGTTTACACCTCGGATAATGTAAATGACTCATGTAATGCACTTTATAACATTCTAAATAATATCTGTGAAAAATGTGTGCCTCTAAAAATTAAGCGCCAGAGAAATTTTCCACCATGGTTCTCGAGGGACATAATTAATAATATTTTCAAAAAAGAGAAAGCATATAAGGATTTTAGGTCTCATAAAACAAACTTTTACTTTGATAAATATAACTCTCTTAGACGCTTAATTAAAACGCAGGTCGATTCTGCTTATAGACAATACATTAGTGATGCCGAGCAAAACATCACCAGCGACCCATCCAACTTTTGGTCATTTGTGCAGAGCAAGAGGGCACAGTCCAGGATTCCAGGTTCACTAAGAGACGACGACACCGAGTTTGATACTCCGCAGAGCATAGTTAATGCATTCGCGGACTACTTTCGCAGCGTTTACAGAGTTTCCGCTCCCAACGATAACACACAAATATATATATATATATATATATATATCTAATGCTGACCTAATAGACGTTGCGGGGGTGACTGCGGATGACATTATTAAAGCAAGTAAGCAACTTAAAAATAAATTGACCGCGGGAGTTGATGGTATACCGAACTTTTTGGTGAAGGATTGTGCCTGTGTCTTGGCTGGGCCTCTTGCTTGCATTTTTGATTTGATGTTGTCGAGCGGTTCTTTTCCAGAAATCTGGAAGAGGGCTAGGGTGACGCCTGTCCTAAAAAAGGGAAATCCTGGTGTTATTACCAATTACAGACCAATTTCTATACTTTGTAATTTTTCGAAAGTTTTTGAGATCATAATGTATCACAAAATTTTTAAGAATATCCGAAATATGCTTTCCACAGACCAACACGGTTTCATCAATCGTAGATCATGTATTACCAATTTATCCTTATTATCGCAGTATGTGTGTGATGTACTGAATTCACGCGGCCAGGTTGACGTAATATATGCCGATTTCCAAAAAGCGTTTGACCAAATCGATCATTTCATTTTACTTAGCAAACTCGAGAACCTTGGCATATCTCATAGACTTGCTGCGCTGATTAGATCATATCTGATAGGTCGTGTACAGTTTGTTGAATATGAGGGATTTAAATCACCATCATTTACTGCAAGCTCTGGAGTTCCTCAGGGGTCTAACCTGGGGCCTCTTTTTTTTCTCATTTTCATTGACGATCTTATTAGGAGCATAAAATGTCATGAACTAGCATATGCAGATGATCTGAAAATATTTCAGCGAATCGATTGTATTGAAGACTGTGAAAAACTTCAGCTTGACTTGCTCACTATTAACACCTGGTGTGAGGTCAATAAACTAACTCTCAATGTTTCAAAGTGCAACCTGGTCAGTTTTAGCAGGAAGAATGACCTGATAAAGCATGTCTACTCACTGGATGGCACTGTGCTGAGTAGATCTGTGAGTGTTCGTGACCTTGGCGTTGTTTTCGATGCCAGGTTCACTTTTGGTTCTCACATACAACAATTAGTGAACCTCGGCCTCCAGAACGCTTGGTTTTATAATTAGAAATAGCAAGCAATTTACCAAATCATTTACTCTAAAGCTCTTGTATTACACGTTTGTTCGATCTAAGCTCGACTACGCAGCGGTTGTTTGGAATCCAATTTATAATTGTCATATTAACAGCATTGAGTCCGTGCAGAGGCGGTTCCTAAAATATGTAGCATTCAAGGAGGACGGCGTATACCCGGTTAGGCAGTTCGACCATAATCTCCTTCTGACACGGTTTAATGAGCAAGCTCTCTCAACAAGAAGACTTGTTCAATTTGTTAGTTTCTTGTTCGGACTACTGCGTGGTGGAGTGGACTGCCCTTTGCTTTTGGGTTGTATTAACTTCCTAATGCCACGTTTGGAGGCGAGACACAGCCCAACTTTTTATCTCAGCACAGCTAGGTCCAACATCCTGAAGCGGAGTCCAGTTTTCTCAATGTATAACGTATTTAATCAGGTCTGTGACGTTTGTGATATTTATACCGATCCCCTAACAAAGATAGCCAACTCTGTTATACATCTACACCGTCCCCTGTAATTTTTCTGTATTGTAGCCGTTAAGTACTACGTTAAGTATAATGATTGTTATTTCTCATACATGCACGCTGGCACTGCATAGTCTTTGCTTTGGATATACATCTATATTCTTTCTAATTTTATTTTATTTTTATAATTACTTTGTTTGTATTTTGTAGTTATTACTGTTAAGTTATGATTTTCCTGTAAGTGGGTGTTTAACCTGTTGGAAATAAAGGCTTTATTTATTTATTTATTTATTTATTTATTTACTTAAGTTAAGGGATTCTTGTAGGCCATATTTTATAAAGGAAAAGATATTGACCCTCTCTTCAATTTTTATTCTTGAAGCAGCTTGCTTAATGTATAGGAAGTATTTATCTATGATTCACTCTATTAACTTAAATAATACCAGGTCATCTCTGAATATATATTTACCAATACCTACTTCTAGTTTAACACAAAAAAAAGGAAGGAAGTCAAAAAAATGTTGCTTCACAAGGCATTTTATACCATAGAGGAATACTTCTCAAAAAATGTTTAGACTTATTGACTTTGACACTTGACATCAAATTAATTAGGTTAGTCTTAGTTTAAGTTTGACAAATAATAGGGAAAATCTTTTGATCTGTGTTTTTTAATTTATTTTAATCTGTTGTTATTTGTGTAATTCTTACTTTGTTGCAATTATCTGTTCTGGAATGATATCTGTTTTAGTATAATGGTGTTTAAGTTTTATCTGTGTTTGAATTTAGTTTAAGGTTGATTAATTTTTGGTGTGGTTCGACGACTTGCCGGGTATTTTTGAGGTACAGGGATGTTTGCGTTCCTGGAATTGCCGAAATACTTATGTCCCCTGGATTCATCGGGATGCCATGGTGGGAGCCGAGCCGCACCGTGATGTTTTGATTTTTCAATTTATTTTGTTTTTTTCAATTAGTTGTTTTTTCTACACCTTTGATAACAACATTTTTTGTTTTAAACAATAAAGCTATGTTTGAGTTTGAGTTAAAAAAATACACCAATTGATAGGCTATTAATTGGCATTAGTTAGATTCCAGAAGGTCTACACTACAATTTGCTTTACCTTAGTCAAGGGTAATCTTACCCAATAGGCTTCTTAGTTTCACTTTTCTAAACCAGCCATATCTCATTATTAATGTTGTTTTGGCATATCTACTATTTATTAAATAAATTAATTAGAATTATTCACGAGCCTCTGGATCATTACACCATTTCAGACTATGCAACTTTTACATGTAATAACGGAACTACAATTTCACCTCGATCTAAAGGAAACTAAGTGGATTCCAGATTGTACAGACATTAATTAGAAAATTAGAAAATCCTGATTGTTCATTAATAAATCAAATTTTGTATTACAACACTTGGGGCTCTTCTTAAGACCGTAAACAGATTTATTTAATTTACAAACATTATCGCTATTATTTATACTATTGCCACAACCTCATATACACTTCCTCATTTATTTCTCCATACAAAAAGGCACTTCTGACATCCATCTGAAAAATAGGCTTACCTAGTTTGTTTGCAATAACAATAATTAAAATTCTAAAAGTTGTTAGTTTAGCTACAGGAGCATAAATATCATAAAAATCTTCAATGTCCTGTTGAAAGCCACGAGCAACAAGTCTTGCTTTATATTCATTCCCGTTTTTCACTTTGAAAACCCATTTACTGTCAATTACCTTTTTTTTCCCGTCGGCCACGGCACTTCACACCAAGTATCATTTTCTTTCAACAAACTGAGTTCTTTCTTGATAACGTCCTTCCATTTTGTACTATTCTTTCCCAACACTGCCTCGTCATAAGTCACTGGTTCTTCATTTTCTGAGTAGAAATATATATTTGCTGAATCTACATTCACCTCAAAGTCTTTTAACCATGTTGGTTCTGGCTCATCAATATTTTCTTCAACATCTTCATAGTTATCGGTTTCATAAATAGGCTCCTCATTAAGTTCAGACATGTCCAGAGAAATATTATCTACTTCATTAATATTTATGGTAGGCTCTTCGTCTTCACTTTCATTTGCATTATCCAGACAAATAGTCTCTTTAACTTCCTTCTTTTCAGTTTTATTTTAATTTTTTGGAATAAAAATTACGTCCCTGTGGATTTCAACTGTCCTTTTGTGTGGAAAATATACTCTAAAGCATTTACTTCCTCTGAATAGCCCACAAAGATACCAATTTAATTTTTAGCATCCAATCAATCAATCAACATTTATTTGGTAATTACATGGTTATATGTACACCTAATCTACTATATACACGGCTTAACCTAACCTAAGTATATACAAACTAGCGGGCTACGAACGCCAGAACAGGGCGTCTCTGAGGCCCCCCAGCATGCGCTACTCGATCAAAATGGGCTGATATTCTGCCCAGCCGTGTTTCCCTAAGTAGGTAGGTACTATCCCGCTACACAACTGACCTTTCTTAGGTTTTCCCTTTCAAGAGTATTGCATTTAGAATTACTCACGGATGGCAATAGAACTGGTAACTTGCTTTCCAGGAAGGGATGGTGAGGGTAAGTAACATGGGGAAAACAGTAGGAAAAACCCCATTCCACGATTCTTTGGTTTTATCACACACGCATTCATACCGCTTTCATACCACGCAGACAGACGCACACAATGTAAAAAGGGGAGACTGATAGTCTCAGTGAGGGTTGAAATGGCAGTGGCATCAAGATACGCTTGGCTTGCTAGGCCCTGCTTCGTCTACCGGAGCAAGGGAGGCAAGCGGCGACTCGAGCGCAGCATTAGTGCTGTTCTCGATTTTACTGATCGCTGGCTAATTATACTCCGTTGAGGTCCCTTAGCAAGCCCCGCCCACCGCGCTTGTAAGCAGCGCGGTGGGGAGGGCTCGCCGCGAGATATACTCGGCGGAGTAAGACGCAGACTTCTGTGCTCCTGATACCGCTAATTTCTTAGCGACATCTGGGATGACAGAAGGGTGGATAGGGATGGGTTTGAAGGGATGATGGATGACGGGAAAGTCTATTATTCACGGTGGCCGGGGCTCTAAGTAAAACATTGTTGTTTTTCGGTGCAAGGGCCCGTGTTTGGGCGTGATTACCGAGTCTCGTCTCAAACCGGCAATTTGAGCAGTCCTCGGCGAGCCGCGTATACTAAAGTTGTAGAACCTGCATGCCAGTTTGTCTATAAACTCATTGATGAACTCTATGCCGGCCCAGGCATGCAAGTCCCGTATTCTAGTATAGCGGCTCGCCGAGAAAACCGCCCTCAAGTGTCTGTTCTGTAATATCTGTAGTTTTTTGACGTGAGTGTCGGCCACAGAGCACCAAACCGGTGCCCCATACAACAAAAATGGCCTAATAATAGACTTATACAGGATGAGCTTATTTCTGGGACTAAGACAGGAACCATTTCGAATTAGAGGCTTTAACTTCTCGAGAACTACCTGATTTTTGCCCCGGATATGGGTAATATGTTTACTGAAGTTGAGCTTCGAATCAAAAATGATTCCTAGGTATTTAATTGAGGATTTAGGGTGGATGGGGATGTTATTAATCACGATGGGCGCTGATTCGGTATTCCTGTATTTCCTGGTAAATACAGCTAACTCTGTTTTTGCAGCGTTTAGCCGTATTTTCCAGTTATCATAGAATTCAGTTATTTGCGCCATGTGGGCGCTAAGATTGTTTGTCGCCTCCTGCGCAGTAGCGGAGTGGGAATAGATAGCGGTGTCGTCAGCGTAAAACGCTAAGGAAGTATCAGGATGGGAAGGAAGATCTGCTATGTAATAACTAAATAGCTGTGGTGATAGTACCGTTCCCTGCGGGACGCCCGCCCTTATCGTTCTCAAGATTGAGAGAGATTTGCCAACGCGCACTGAGAAGGCGCGCCCGGCCAGGTACGACGCGACGAATGCTGCAATATGCATAGGAAAACTATACTTAATGAAAAGTTTATGCAGCAATCCGTCATGCCACACCCGGTCGAACGCTCTCTCTATGTCCAGGAGTAACAGAGAGGTGCAATGCCCTATATTGAACCCCTCATATATATCGTGCGCTATTTTCGCAGCGAGCATGCATGTACCATGCCCGCTACGAAAGCCAAATTGCTCCTGTGGCAAAATATGGAGGTCCAGAGCAACCCTGTTAATCCTGGGCAACAAGAGCTTCTCAGTGAGCTTGCTCAAAGTGTTCAGTAGTGAAATCGGCCTGTAGGAGCTGACTAGTCTAGGATCTTTCCCAGGCTTAGGGAACAGTACTACGTGCGCGATCTTCCATGAGCTAGGAAAATGTTGCAGGCGAAGCACGGCGTTAACTATGTGCATGAAGTGTATAAGGACTTTATTAGGGATGTTTTTAAGGGGTAGGTATGGGATCGTATCAGGTCCCGGAGCCTTATTCGTTGGCAGATGGCGGAGAGCGCTTCGTATCTCCGACGGATTAACTAGCAGTTTATCCATCACAGAGGGTGGAATCGGATATTGTTTTATGAACGGCCTTATTTGTTCAGTAATATGGGCGTGCAATGGCACGGTGTCCGGTATTTCCCCGTGTACGCCCTCAAGGAAGTCAGCGAAGGCCTCGGCTTTCCCACGGTTGCTTAGGAAGTCCTCGCCATTATGAGAAATGGCGGGCATTTCGGCCGGGCCTCCCCCGACCTGCCTCGCGAGTTTCCACAGGGAGCCATTCTCCGTGCCGAGCCCATTTACGAACTTCATCCAAGTTGCCTCTCTGTGATTTCGGATATTTTGCTTGATTTGTTCCGTCAGAGCGTTGACCCTAATCTTATCGATTGCAGCGCGATTTCTCTGCCATCTGCGCCGAATTCGGTTCCGGAAACTAATGAGGCTAAGGATCTCATCAGGAAGAGTTTCCACAAATGGCCTCCTCCTGACTACCGGACATAGGGCGTCCCTGACGCGCTGGATGTTGTGAGTTAATGTGTCAACTTCCGACTCTAGCTCCCGGACGGTCTCGATTATCCTCGGAATAACAGTTGCCTCGTTCAACCTCTCTCGAAACACCCTCCAATTAAGATTTTTGTATGAAACATACGTTTCATCGGTTTCTGGCCGCCTGATGTTAGTCAGGCACATCTTAATTGGAAGGTGATCCGAATTTAGGTCGCTAATAACAGTAGGCGGTGTTGGCCTTGCTATTCCTCGGGTAATCGCCACGTCCAGGAACGAAGCCGTAGTGTTTCCACGGTAGAAGGTTGGATATGTTGTTCGGTGATATTGGATTTCCAGGTTGTCTTCTAGAAGGTTTCTTAAAACAGTGCCCTTGTGTGTACTACTTACATCGCCGAACGCGACGTGCTTGGCGTTAAAATCGCCGATAAGCAGTGATTTTTTACCCGGTTCTAAAAACTCGGTGAAGTCGTCTTGTGACAAGCGTAGGTTCGGCGAAGCGTAGCCCCCACTAATGCACAGGCCGCCGTCCAGCACAATGGCTATATGTTCTATGCGCGATCTGAGACGTGTTTTTCTTTTATACTTTAGCGACCTGTGCACTAGACAGGCCACTCCTCCTCCGCGATCCGGCCTATCGCATCTTTCGACGCAATAGTTTCGAATCTTCACCTTAAAATCCGGTGTTAGCATCGTTTCAAGTAGAAAAACAACCTGAAAGTTGGAATTATACACAAAATGTTTAAATTCGCCAAGTTTCTTCCTAATGCCGTTGCAATTCCAGGATAAAACATTAATAACATACATTGAAAGCAAGTTATCATTATATGTTGTACTTATGTATTTCTACGGAGAAAAAGTGGATTGTTCCCTGCATTATACGAACCTTGTCATTATTGCATGCTTTTAGCATTGTACAAAATTCGTCCAATGCAAAGAACAGTTCCGATATGTTTACCATTGAGTTGATTTCTGTTACAATACTATTTAAATTAGAAAATTGATCAGCTATGCTATGTGGGGTAGCACCTACCGTATTAGATCGCTGCTGAGGATTTCTGTCCGTATGCGTTTGCTGGGGGGTGGTTCTTAAGACATTAGGAAAGTCCTTATCATAATTTTCGCTATTTGGGGGGGGGGACGCTGGTTAGAAAGGCGGCTACTCTGTTGTTGCTGTTGGGGTGGCGGTCTTCCATTTGTACCCCGGCCTTGGTTCCGACGACCTTGCCCCTGCCAGGCCGGCGTGGCGGGCAAGGGTGCTGGTACAAGTTTGCGCTGCTGTTTTGGGGCGGATGCGGCTTGAAGCTGATTAACTTTAAAGGTATACACCGGGCAATCGAGGCTAATTGACCGGTGTGGGCCTCCGCAGTTAGCGCATTTGATTTCGTCGACCGTGCATGCAGTTATTTCATGCCCTTGAGCGCATTTGGAGCATTTGAAATCTTTCTTGCAGAATGACATTGAATGTCCGTGTCCCTGACACCGGCGACATTGCATTATTGGCCTTGTGCTGTGCCGATTTTCCCACGTCACTCTTATGTTCATCAGAGTTTTAATGTCCTGCTGAACTTTTTTAAGGGTGACCGTGGCGTCAAGGACAACGAGATAAAGGGGTACTTGCGTTTTCTTCATCTCGAAGATATTCTTTGCCGCATAGTCATGTTCTTCCAATAATTGTCTCTTAATTTCGGCGATGGGGATGTCGCCATCCAACCCTCTCAAGACGTATGCCCTTGTCTTTTGGTGGTGCTCGGCATACGAATGGTACTTTAGTTGTTCGTTGTCACAATTGCGTTTAAAAACTGTCCAGTCTTTTTCGTTCTCTATGTACACGATTGTACTATTTTTAGCGTACTTAATTGAAAATTTTGTAATGTGCATTCGTTGCATGTCCTCTCGCAATTTTTGATGGTTTTGAATTTTACCTTGTAGCACAATTGGGGGAGGGGTCCTGTTTTAGTTTTTATGGTAACTTGACTTTTCTTTTTTAGCCGTGCACTGGTTCGGGTAGGATGCTTTTTAGTTGAATCACTAATTGCAGATGTCGAAATAGCGCTGCTGTCATTCTCGAAGTCCGACAATACTTCGTACCTATTACTTATCGGCACCTTCGAGGCGCTGCCGGAATGTAAATTAACCACCTTTATGTTTTCTTTTAACCCTATAATTTTATATGGGGTTTTGAAAGTCTCACGCTCATAGTCCGATACCAGGGTCGCAGAAGCATCATGCTGTTTATTACTTCCCTGGCCGGTCGAATCCGTTGATATGCTGCATGCGGTTTTTGCGGGGCTTTTTGTTGCGTTGGAGTGTAGTGCAGGCGTCGATGTTTCCATATCGGACGATTCATCGGCGATTTTTTGCTTTTTGTTTTTGGCTCCGACGCGACCGGTGTCTATTTTAGATTTAACCTCTTTCCTCTCCGTTGAGTAGGATTTCAGTTGGTGGGCTGCTTTTAGATGATCGATGGCTTTGTTTAATTCGTGTATAACTACATCGGTAATTTTCCCGGTGATAGATTGCAGGTTAAGATGGTGTTTTTTACACTCCTCACATTTGTCTACATTAAGGCTTAATTTACTATATATACACTGACATTTTTTGATGACATTTTCGCTTGGTGGGTAGATGCGGGTGTCTTCTGACTGCAGGGATGAACAGTCATCATCCTGGTCCATTATGGCCCCTCAGGTAGTCGGGGCTCCGTACCCGAATTGCCGTTTTTGGCACAGATGTGCTTCTTTCAAGAGGTTATTCTTGAAAGAGCGAAAATAATACGTGCTTACGCAGCACGGATCGCAAGGTACGGTTTAAAACTCGCTTGATATTTATTAGCACAGATTCGGTTTCCTAAACGCACAGGAACCAAGTTAATAAATTCCGCACAACGCGTGTTGTCTCGACCGAAGACGAAACGGAACTCATTTTTAGCATCCAATTTCAGTCGTTTAACTAACAGCTCCACCAAATCGTTGAAAAAATTTCATATCGCATTCCTTTTTAAACCATACTTGAAAAGGTGTTTTGTCTTTTTGAGGACTACTTCCAACTCTATTTAAGGTAAACACAACTGCATTGGCTGCTTCTGCCCAAAAAGCTTTTTCTAAACCTGACCCATGCAGTAATGTTCTCACAGATTCTACTATTGTTCTATTATCTCTTTCTATACGCCCATTTTGTTCTGGAGTATAGGCGCAGGCAGGCTCTTTGATGACGTATTCATTTTTCTTGACATATCTTTGTTATTTTTTATTAACAAATTCTAACCCATTATCGGTTCTAATTATCTAACTTTTGTTTCCAGTTATATTTTCTGCCATATTATTGAAAATTTTGAATTTACTTTCTACTTCAGGTTTATTTTTTAGGAAATAAATGTTTCTATAACCAGAATTGGCATCCTTTAACAACGAAAAATACTTTGCACCACCAAGCGATGGTACTTCAAATGGTCCACACAGATCACCATGGACCAAATCACACGGACTCTCTGCCCTTGATTTGCTAATTGGAAATGACACTCTATACTGTTTACCAGCAAGACATTGGACACAAAATGGCTTTTGTTTAACTTTGAATGCAATGTTGTTTATTTTTAATACTTTTTCAACTTGATCAAAATGAATATGACATAATTTGTCATGCCATTCTTCCAAACTTAGCCCAACATTACATTGCAAAGGCTGATTTTCAATATTTTGAAATATCATTTTAAATAACTTTCCCTGCCTTTCAGCTATTGTTCGTACTTTGCCATTTTTGTCCAATAATTCACATTTTTCTTTAACGGAATGCATTTCAAGATCTTTATCTAAAGCAGTGCTCAATGAAAATAAATTTATAGCCAAATCAGGTACTACTACTTGTTTATTGACAAAAATAGGTTTTTGACAAAACACATGTGCTCTGAGGCACCGCTGTCCATCCACCAATTGCTGGAATTCTCTTAATGGCTTACCATTGCCATCGCCTCATAACAGTTCAAAATTACACTTGAATCACTAACTGAAGCTTGATCTCTAGAGCTTCTTTCATTCTTCCTTCCAACTATCTCCTTCTCTCGATCCTTCTTCTTTTTGTACCAGCACTCATTTAATTCAAAATGTCCAGTTTTCTTGCAGTAATTGCACTGTTTTTTTCCTAGTTCAGGGCAATTTTTCATTATATGGCCTGTTTTTTCGCACTTATAACACTTTACACCAGCTTTCGCTGTAAATCTTCCCTTTACTGCAAAGGCCATTGTGTCTTCTGAGATTTTGTTATATTTTCTTCTACCATTAGTCTTGACATCAAGTCTGTCATTTTAAGTTGGCTTTCATTTCTTCTAACTTTGACACAAATTCTGCAGCATTTCCTTCTTTATATTCTAACGAGAAGAATCTTTGAGTTGATAAATGCACAGTTATTTGAGACTGGTGTTCATAAATATTTTTTAAATTTAATCCACATTTCTGCAGAAGTTCTGCATGTTAAAATGTGCGTTAAGATTTTTCTCCTCTAACCTCAAAACAATTATTTCTTGAGTTTTGACGTCCATCCTTTCCTAAGCACTTGCATCACCCTCAGGCCTCGGCTTTGACCATCAACGACCTCAAAATAACCTTTGGATTTTATTGAAATTTCCATAAGGACCAATTTTCTCCATTGAATTTTGCAATCGTATTTACTCCAACCTGGTCCGACATTTCGTCTCCTTTTTATTACTTATATCCCCCTGGCTGAGGATGTCACTGCATATATGTGAAACGAGCTCAGTTTTTTCAAGATAAGTATTGTTGTCAAGGCTTAAAATCGTTGCCCTATTCCCAAAGGTGTGCATATATTTTTTAATGGTGAGATTAAGAAAATGTCTATTGGGTTCATATGTAGGACAGACAATAATTAAGTTGGTTCTCTCACCCGCGCATCGAAGTTTTTCCAAGAATGACCCGGCAATGTTCTTTTCAACAAGAGCATTCTCCTTTCCAACAAAGATTACGATGTAGTCACTCTTGTTGAAGTGTTTCGACAAGCGCAAGTAGTCATCAATCACACATCCTCAAAGAGTGATTTTCTTCCATATTGGCAGTTAATGTCAAACGTACCGTAAAGATACCTTTTAAATAAGAAACACGTACCCATTACGGGGGGTTTATTGCCAAAAATCAGTATCTGAGACTTACGCTTACAGGAACGCTCTATTTTATTGAAACCAAGAGTTTCCCAAGGAACCATCCCGTTCACACAGGAGTGTGTTTGTTGGGCCTTAGTATCAATGATTGACTCGATGGTCGATCCTGTTGGGGCCTTCTCACGCCCGTTCGACATTTCTCTGAAGATAAAGAGATCATTATTAGCTTTTTTCAGCTCAGATATATACACCTCATTATCCTTTGATAACGTCTCTATGCTTATTAACATTTTATTTCTTACAATATTTAGTTCAGCTAGGTCCGTCGCTAGATTTTTACATTTACTATCAAGTTCTTGATTCTTAAGTAACAGGGAACCGTTCTTATTTTGCAGCCGCATAATTTCTCTATTAAGATCGAAAATCTCATCACTTTGCATCTGCAACTTACCGACATATTCATTATTCATGCTCAAGGCTAACCACGTCATCCTCAAAGTCCTGGGTTCTTTTCCTCAATCCAGTCATATGGCGGTCCTTTTCAGTGCCTTCGAACACAAACTCTTCAATTTGTTTTTCAAATCGTTTGCATTCTTCCTTATATTTAATTTTAAGCATCGAGATCCTTTCATCCTTGTTCTTCGATTCCTTCTTTGTCCTATCCAGAAGCTCAAAAAGGTTTTTTAACTTGGGTAGGTCCTTAAGTGGATCTGCAGTCGCAGCAATAAAATAAATGAGATCTTTGTGTCAGCGAAATCGCATGTGTCTCAGTTGTGTTAATCGCAGCACACTCCCTACAGAAACTTGCTGAACACGAGTCGCAGTTGGAGCCAGAAAATTCATCCTCCCTTGGCCGAGCCTTCGGCACACAATGTATTTGGCATTTAGAGCAAGTTAACAAACCCATCACTAATAAACTTGGCAACATTGATGAAAATGGGGCGCACCAAGGAACAAAACAGTTTTTGAAATTTAAATATGGAAAAATCATGAGTAGATCGCTGCACAAACCCAAGTACCTTCATAGTCCTAGAAGAAATGCTATTAATATGACTTGAAAAGGACAATCTGGAATCCATCAACACACCAAGATCAGAAATTTCTGTTTTAGAATTTTGCAAGGAAACTCAATGGGATTTCTGAGTCTGGAAAATGAGATTTTGCGACACTTTGCAATATTTAATGTCATCCTATTCACCTCACACCATTCAAAGAAGGAATCCAAGTCCTTCTGAAGACACAGGGCATCCAGAATAGTTCCAACCACTATAAAAAAAACTTGATGTCATCAGCAAATAACAAGGCTCTAAAAAATTTCGGAGGAGTAAGATCATCCATCAAAAACAGGCAAAAGAGTATATACAGGACCACAATGAGAGCCTTGAGGCACTCCAGAAGTCACTTCAATCTCAGGACAGGTAAAGCCACCAATCTCTCTCCCTGTTACAAAACTATAAATCCACGATAGAAGAGGATCCAAAATTCCCAATGCGCGGAGCTTATATTAAAGAATACTATGGTTGACTTTGAAAAGCCCACATACACTGAGTTAATCTGAAAGCCACTTTCAAGAATTTTAGATATATGGTTAACATATAGCGCTAGGTTTGCATGCGTGGACCTACCCCTCATGAATCCAAACTGCTCAGAATTAATCACATTTCTTGAAGCCCATGATACTTGTTTGCTCACCAAGTGGTCAAGAAGCTGAGGCAGTACCAACTGATTGTAAGCTGCACTGTAGTTGGTTGCATCATCCCTAGCACCTGACTTGTAGACTGGCTTCAGAAAACGTCTCCTCGAAAGGCCCGGAAAAAAACCTGTCATTATTGATTTGTTAAAAATTACTGTTACCGGTAGTGTTAGTAAACAGATGGAGAAATCCCATCAGGCCCCGCACCCAAAGTATTTTTAAGACCCTGAATAGAATCAAAAACTTCAGTAACTGAAAATTCCATCTTGTTTAAAGTCACCACATTATCAAATTGAAAATCAGGCACAACATTCACCTCGTCCCTGGAATACACAGGGGAAAAGTACTTCGCAAAGAGATCAGCGGTCCCCTCAGGATCTTCAGCAGTAGCTCCATTAAAAGATAGCCTCTGAGGAACGCCTGAACCACCCTTTCTACTATTTATGTAGGACTAAAAATAACGTGGATTATCTGACAGATTATGCTCAATTTTATTAATTATTGTTCATATCAAATTTATGTGATCAACCGTTACCAATTCACAGGGAAACCCGCAGTTACACGCGATGCCCCATCTTTCTTTCTAGTCACAAAATGGTACCAAATACAATATTTAAAACCCTGTCCAACCACCAAAAAATTGATAAAGACGTGATTTAAAAAAATTAGCAAAGCACAACATATACGTATGAAGAATAAATATAATTTTACTGATACATTTTACTCACTCCCAGAACATCTGTTTCCCCCTAATTATAACCTACAACTATTCAAGAACCGTGTCAAACAACATCTTCGCACACACACCACTCGTCGAGCGCCATAGGATCTCCCTTTAGAGTGTGTGCCACTACCATAACAAAATATTGTAATAAAGGATTTTTTATACCTTGAACAAGCAGATGATGTAAATATTTGGGAGTCATACTAGATCAGTATCTAAGGTTCTAATTATGCTGTATATATCAATCACAAAAAAAGTGAAAAAAATTCAGTTTATGCAAGGAAAAACTTAAGTTGTTGCACTAAATTATTTATATATAAATTCAACCATTCAACCACATTTCAAATTTTATATTTATTGAATAACACGGAATTTAGTTTGTTACGAAAAAAATCAGCCATTCAGAATAATCTTAGGGTGTTAGAGTCAGATATATGCTCTAATGTACAAATTTAAGTGTGAAACAGGGTATTTATTTTGATATATTAACATTAATTTTTAAAATTTGCTGAACATTTGAGGGATCGGTTTCCTATAATACATATTCTAGAGGTAATTTTTATGTGCCGGCTGTTGCGAATGTGATTAGTCAAAATTTCTTATTTCATAAGGTCGTCGTTGGGTACAATAAACTTCCATCAGAGGTGGGGAATTGTAATTCATTGAGTGTGTTTAGAGATATGTGCATCAGATTTATCAAGCAGAACACTGTTACTTAGGCAATAACTTTATTGGATGTCATTTAGCTATGTTACTAATAAACATTTTATGTGAGTAGTTTTCCGCCGTTAAATTTAAACTTCATAATAAATATGTGATTTGTTTCTGTATATAGAACTGTGTCAAACCTTTTTAAAGTTGAATCGTATATTAATGATAGACTTTGTTAAACATGCATTTGTACGCCTACTACATATTTTTTTCTATTTGTTTTTCAGGTTAAACTGCGAACTTGTCTATAAACCGGAGGAGCAAGTTACTTTGCATACATGTCATGAAAGTCCTTACAAATCTGATCAGAAAGATAATTTTAAGCAACTTGCTATGGTCCATAACAGAGACGCATATCAGTTTTTGAAGGGTTCTTACGAAACCCTAAGGAGTGAAATACTGATCGATAATTCCAAAGCAGTCCAAAAAAGTGATATACAGGCGCATGCCATAATTCATGATCCTTTTGATGAGATCCCTTCATTTAAAATAAAGCGAAAAACATCTCTAAAAAGGCACTTAAATGCACATAGAACCGCTGATCAACATACTTTGGACTGGCATCAAAATAAATTAGCAAAAGCTTGGCATAAATGTCCAGAGTGTCCCTATAAAACAATAAACAAAAGTCATTTATCAGCGCATACCATAATTCATAAGCCTGTTGATGAAAGTCGGTGGTTTCAGTGTGCAGATTGCCTGTTTAAAACAATACATAAAACATCTTTAATACGCCATTCAAATACACATAAAACTGATCAACATAGTTTGGACTGGTTGCGATGTTCGAATTGTTCATATAGAACCCTTCGAAAGGATGATTTAAAGAAGCACCAGATTAAGCATCAAACGCAAAACGGCGAACATGCAAAAGTATGGCATAAATGTCCACAGTGTTCCTATAAAACAATTTACAAAAGTAGTTTACACAAGCATGCTATAACTCATAAGCCTGCTGATCAAATCGAGTGGTTTCACTGTTTAGAATGTTCATTTAAAACTAAGCATAAAAAAAACCTAAAAAATCACTTATATAGACATAAAACTGCCGATCAACATATTTTGGACTGGCATCAAAGTGAAGTAGCACAAGAGTGGCATAAATGTCCAGAATGTCCTTATAAAACAATACGCAAAAGTAATTTATCAGCGCATGCAATAATACATAAGCCTGCAGATCAAATCGAGGGGTTTCAGTGTTTAGAATGTTCGTTTAAATCAAAGCGGAAAAGTACTCTAAAAAATCACTTAAATATACATAAAACTGCCGATCAACATAGTTCGGACTGGTTGCGGTGTTCGGATTGTTCATATAAAACCTTTCGAAAGGAATATTTAAAGAAGCACCAGATTAAGCATCAAGGCGAAGACGCAGAAGGTTGGCATAAGTGTCCAGAGTGTCCCTATAAAACAATTCACGAACGTAGTTTACACAAACATGTCATAACTCATAAGCCTGCTGATCAAATCCAGTGGTTTCAGTGTTTAGATTGTTCATTTAAAACAAAGCATAAAAGATCTCTAAAGGAACATTTAAATACACATAGAACTGACGATGAACTTACTTCGGACTGGTTCCGGTGTTCGAATTGTTCATATAGAACCTTTCGAAAGGATTATTTAAAGAGGCACCAGACTAAGCATCAAGGCGAAGACGCGGAAGGTTGGCATAAATGTCCAGAGTGTCCATATAAAACAATTCACAAAGGTAGTTTAGGAAAACATGCCGTAACTCATAAGCCTGCTGATCAAATCCCGTGGTTTCGGTGTTTAGAATGTTTGTTTAAAACAAAGCATAAAAGATCTCTAAATGAACACTTAAATACACATAGAACTGCCGATCAAGTTCAACATAATTCGGATTAGTTGCGGTGTTCGAATTGCTCATATAGAGCCCTCCAAAAGAAACTCTTTAAGAAGGACCAGATTAAGCATCAAACCGACGACGCACAGAGGTCCTTTTATGCGATCTACGAATTAATAATTTGTAGACGTACTTATCTCCACGGAGGAACTATGATCTTGGTGCGATAAGACATGCGCAGTTTCTACTCATTTGTTGATTGTGATTGTTTTAATTGTCTCGGTTGAGAAGGTATTTGAATGTTTTTATTGTATGTTTGTATAGATCGCCTCTTTCTGATTTTAACTCGTAACTGCATTGTTTTAATTGCCTCGGTTGAGAAGGAATTTGATTTTTCTGTAGTTCATTCGACTAACCTGAATGTTTTTAATGAATGTTTGTATAGATCGCCTCTTTCTGATTTTAACTCGTTTCTGCATAAGTTGGAGTTGCTTCGGTTGGAGTTTGTTTGCATGCCTTTATAGTTTTAGCTGGAGATTTAAATGTTGATTTTGCAAAGAAAATGAATTTACATACCCAGTTACTATCAAACCTTTTTGACTCATTGAATTTGTTTATGCATGTAGAGGGGTATACTCGAGTTGGGACTACTTCATCAACATTATTAGATTATTTTTTTACTAATTTATAATAATGCTGGTCTCTCTGGCCATGAAGCTATTGTTAGTACTATTAAATTTAAGTTAAGTAAGCGGCATAGTGTCTACCAAATGTCGACATTTCGGGCAGTTTCACGACGTTTGCGGATGATACAACGATTTTCTGGCACAATCGTTGCGGTTTCCTGGAGGCCAGGCGTGAGTGCGGACTTGCTCCACATAGCAGAATGGTGCGACGCCAATTGTCTTGCGCTCAACATTTCCAAAACGAATATTGTTTCATTCAAGTGTACTCTAAATAATGTTTCACTTGGCTCTACCCCATTAAATAACATCTCTTCTGTCAAATTCCTTGGTGTACAGTAGTAGTGTACACATTGATGGCATATTGAGATTCGACAAACATATCATACAAATTTCAAATAAAATATCCAAAGGATGCTTCGCTTTAATGGTGGTTGCTCGGGAGCTGGACGAGGCCACTGCCAGAAATGTATATTTCGCATTGGTCGAATCTCATTTGCTATATGGTATATGTTTTTGGGCATCCTGTAGTAACCATCTTTTCAACTTTCTTTTTGTAATACATAAGAGGGCATTGCGTTATTTGTGTCATGATAGGCCCCTAAATTGGAACGCGGTATAGTGGTTGTTTGCTAAGGACAGCTCAAACGTTCATAGGAGTGTCTCCTAAATTATCCACAGACCTGTTAAACTCTCTTTTTCCTCTTTCCTCTGCTCTCTAAGAGTAGCGTATTTTTATCCCCTCCGACGAGGTAACGAGGGCTAGAAGGTCCTTTTTTTCTATACCATATCCTTTTCCCTACCTGGCAAGGTATAAATGCAAACAAACAAAAAAATGGAGGACAAAACAATGGAAAAATTACCCCAAGTGGGTTCCGGCGGAGCCGGGGAATCCCGCCTCTCGTCAGAGGGCCGTCCCATGGATTCTGGGGGGGGGGGGGGGGGGGCAATCATCCATTAGAAGACTTTGAAAGAGAACTACTTAACAACTTCAGTAGAAGGAACAGCATCTTCAGATCACCATCGTAGAGAAGCTCATCTTTTACCCGCTTTCCCTTTAGCGGGGTTCAAACAGACGATGAAGTTTTTACTACTCCATCGGCACACCAGACACTAGACGGGACTCCAAAAAATCCGTCAAAAAGGAAGAGAAAAGAATCTCCGCTACTAAAATTTTTTGCCGCAGATGACATCTACAAGCTCATTACGGGAGCTAAGCAGGAAATGGCAATCCTCTCAAAGCTGGCAACAGAACATCATAATACCCGAAAAGACATTAAAGAAAGCATTTCAAAACTGAAAGCTTTAATCAACAGAATGGACAATAGAATAAACAACATTGAAATGTGCGACTGCCGGAGGAAAACTCCTGTTGAGACGATTACAATAGAGACACAAACAGGCTTACATGACATGGACCCATATATGTAAGTGATAAACATGAAATGGAGCGACAAGGCATATACCTCGACAGAGGTGATTGTTTGAGATCCTTTAGAGACGAAGGAGACCGTGACTAAGGTGGTAATTGTAGAACCCAACGACCCGGATATGAAATTAGGCATCCAAAACCGTTACAGGTTCCGTTTTCCAGATTTAGTGCGAACAAATGATAATTTCTTCAAAATAGAACAACAAACAAGATTCATGACTGAGCATGGACAGGAGACAATTACCCAGAAAATCATTAAAGTTTCACAAATCGCATGTGATGAAGACCTGTGGAAAGCTCTTCAAGCAATAAAAAATGACACAGAAGAAGGTGACCAGATCGCATTCCATCAGGTAAAAAACATGAGTCTGACCACTTTCCGAAGGCTAGTAGAATGTGTCTTCCATTGCTCCAAACAGGAGATATTTGTCTACACCACAAAATCCAAAAAAGAAAATGAAACCTATATAAGGAAAACCACTAGGCGACAACCAGATACCTATACCTTGATAATAAACAAATACGAACACAGCTATGCGGACGCGCTGAAAATTATCAAGGAGGCTGTCGGAGGAAAAAAGGACGCTGAATGCATAAGACAAATACGAGAAACAAAAGAAGGAAATGTTCTTATCACAATGGAAAAGGATCAAGACGCGATGAACTCAATAAAAGGGTCTTTTGAGGCCATGAAAATGCGAGTAAGTGCAAGGGGAAATCAGGAAAAATGGAAGGTTTTCCACATCCGTGGGATGGATGCAACAATAACAGAAAAGGACGTATCCGACGCAATAATGAGTGTGATAAAGGCGTCTGGGAAAATAGACTGCAAAATTGGAAGCTTCCGACAAAATGCGGGCAATACCCTTGCAGTTACAGTATCAGTCCCTGAACGCATTGCTGATATACTCGTAGGACATTCTTTCATACGTATTGGCCTGTCGTGTGCTAGGCATATAACCATCATACCGATATTTGCACAGGGCCCGACCGCAAAAATGGTTGTTATAACTGCGGCAGGAAGGTCATTTATCTAAGGACTGTAGGAATAAGGTATACTGCCCTCTTTGTGAAGAAGAACACAAACCACACTCCGGAAATGTAATAGTTTTGCAATACGTTGGATATGAGTGTTCTAAATAACGGACTGGCACCAACATTCGTCGGTCACGCTGGGAAATCTTACATAGACCTTACTATGGTTAGCGATTATATTCAAAACTGATGCCTTAAATGGACCGTCTTGGAGGACCCGGATGTAACGGAGCATAAATTTATTCTTACAGAGATAGCAAATGTGAAGTGTACAACCAGCAAAAGAAAAACAAGGTATGGAGAAACCAATAAGGAGTCACTAACTAGAGTTTGAAGGAAAAATCCCAAAATGCTACTATGGTTGTTTCCGATATAGCCGCCCTACTGCGAAGTGCTTATTATGAATGTACACCGAGAGTTCTCTGTAATGAAATCTTTCAATTGCTCTTTTGGTGGAACGAGCAGATCCAAGCTCCCATCCTTGATGTCAAGCATAAGAGGCGGCAATTAGGATTACTGGAGACCCTGTCGAGCGTGAAGAAAAACATATGCTAAAAGCAAAGTAAAAAGCTTAATCAAGGGGTCCAAAAGGCAAGCCTGGAAACAACTGTGTGATGATTTGGGGAGCGATATCTTTGGGCAAGGTTATCGGATCGCCAGGTCACACTTACAAATTTTTCCTCCATGGATAGAAATGGCAAGTGAGGACAGACTAAATATCTTCAAAGAACTATTTACTTACCAAAAACCAAATGATATTTATCCAGGCAGGGAAGCGTCTGTTATGGGAGAATGCGATATGTTTACTATAGAAGTCACTGAAGCCTGTCTTAAAATTAAACCTAAAAAGGCACCTGGTCCCGACAATATACCATCAGTAGTTGTCAAAAGTGTGATCCAAACAAATATCGTTTTTTTTTTTAGAAAGTTCTATAACTCCATTCTATTATCCATGAGCTTCCCGCAGGAATGGAAGAAAACAAAATTAACCCTAATTGATAAACCAAAAAAAATCCAGATGATCCTACTAAGTATCGACCAATCTGTTTAATAGTTGAACTCGGCAAAGTTTACGAAAAACTAATAAACACAAGATTGCTAAGAGAGCTGCAGGAGAACGAAAACGGATTCCACCAAAACCAATATGGTTTCTGTAAAGGCCGGTCGACGACGCATGCCTTTAAGGCTATCCAGGACCTGGTTTCAGCTCACAAAGGTCAACATTGCGCGCTGATACTTCTGGACGTAAAAAATGCATTTAATACGGCATCCTGGGC